>JAJIBD010009225.1:0-47087 GCA_021461705.1 Cryptotis parvus
GTTACTCCTAGCTCTGCACTCAGGAATTACTCCTGGCTGTGCTCGGGGGACCATATGGGACTACGGGGATCGAACCTGGGCGGCATAGGCCAGCCGCGTGCAAGGCAAACGCCCTACCCGCTGGGCTATCGCTCCGGCCCCACCTCATGAAAATATTTTACAGTGATGTCTCAAACAAAGTTCCTAGCTTTCCCTGAGTCTAAAGCAGTTTCTCCTCCTGACTTTGTAACATCTGAGCGTCAATGCTAACAACAGTACATCTTGCCAATATGCTGGTGGGACTTTGTACTCCTCACATGCTTCAAGCCCTTGTCCTTGGGTGCTCGTGGACAGCACAGGCTTTAGGCCAGGCTACCTTAGATTTGCACTAACCCCAGCTCTAGCACTTCCAGCTGTGTGACCTGTGTCCTCAGGAAGGTACTTGATCTGAGATGTGGCTTCCAGATCTGTAAAGTGGAAATATAGAACTCTGGAATAGAGCTGGAACAATGGCACAGTGGGCAGGGCACTTGCTTTGCCAACCCGGGTTTGACTCCCAGCACCATCTATGGTCCCCCAAGCCTGAGCAATCCCTGAGTGCAGAGCCAGGAGCCAACCTTGAGCACCGCCAGGTATGGCTCAAAAAATAACAAACTCTAGAATATAGTCTTATAGGGAATGAGTTAAATACATCTATCAGATATAAGTATATTCATCGCGTGCTTTTTATGTATCATTGTGGGATTGCTGTGATTACTATTTCTACTATTGAAACTTTGCCACCTCAAACCTGGATTCCTTCCAATCCTCCCTCCTGTTCTCCCTGCCTCTAGCTCTTCCTGGCCAATCCGCACTGCCACCAAGCAGTTTCCTAAAAGACAGCTTTCCGTCTCAGCAACCCCTGATGTTAGCGTCTATCCCAACTCCTGAGTCAGCAGTGGCAGGCCTCTGATCTAAAGGACCCTAATCCCAAAGTTTCTGCAGTCTCACCTCCTCACCGTCTCCACATGCCTAATTACGACTGCCTGTGTGCGCCTCTTTTTCGGGAGCTTTCCATAGAACTGACTTCACTAGTTCATTCTGGTCTTTTCTTCCCGTGTCTGATCCCAGCACACAGACAGTACTTGGCCAGCCTGGACTGAGTCACAACAGACAGTCCTCTCTCCCCGCGTTTAGCCCAAGTCCCTGCCTCTATTTTCAACAAATACTCATTCTGGAAGTAAGTTCCTTACTGGAAGTCTAAGCAGGGAGAACAGCACTCGGGGCCAGGGAGGCTGAGCACAGGGAAGGGCCCTGGACTGACAGAGCCCCCATCCTGAGGGGAGTAAGGGAATTTGTTGGAGCTGAGGGAAGGTAGGAGTCATTTTTAGCCTCCAAAGCTTAGCAGCCAACCCATGGAACCAAGGGAGAGGGCAATAAACCTGCCTTGCAGGATTTTTTTTTTTTTGGCAGAGGGTCACACCCAGTAGTGCTTGGAGGATCAAGCACCGGACTGAACTGTGTGCACTGACCGAACCAGGGACTTGGCCTCAGTGTTTGCGTCACCTCTGGCCCCACACCTGGTCTTATTGAGGGAAGGAGCTGGGTTCTTTTTTTTTTTTTTTTGCTTTTTGGGTCACACCGGCAATGCTCAGGGGTTTCTCCTGGCTCTGCACTCAGGAATAACTCCTGGCGGTGCTCAGGGGACCATATGGGATGCCGGGGATGGAACCCGGGCCGGCATGGGCCGGCTGCGTGCAAAGCAAACGTGCTACCCCCGCCGGCCAGGGGCGACCGAGGGATCTTGCTCTACACTCGGACAAGGAGCAACGTCCCTGGGGTGAAGGAAGCAAGGGCGATCATCACTCGGTGGAGGAACTCCGTGACTGTGCTGGAGCTCCTTGCCCGGAGGAGGCTGCCATCTCGGAGCGTAGGCAGGGGAGCAACCGCCCTAACGGGTCCATGGGGCTGGCCTCCCGGGAGGATGTGACAGGAAGACAGCTTCCAGAACTGACGAGGGGGCACACGGGCATCTCAGAGAGAGAAGGCAGAGGGCGGAGCTCATGGAAGTGACAGAGCACCCATTCCCTGGGACCCACGTGTAGGAGGGGATGGTTTCCCAAGAAAAGGGGCGAGAAGAGGCTCAAACGAGAGGCCATTCCTCAAAACTGTAGGTCCTGACAGTCCCTCCTCGCAGCCTGAGAGTCCGGGGGCGGGAGACCGTGCCCAGCGGGCCAGAGGGCGGGCTGCTCTCACCTCCAGGGGCAGCGACTCCGCCATGACATCCCCGTTGCCTCTGCCCCCGCGCAGGGGCTTTCTGGGACTTGTAGTCCCGCCGGCTTGTGAGGCGGGGGCTTGTACAGGAAGTGTCTCCGTCACTTCCGTCCCAGGTGCTGACGAGTTGGGTCTGCACCGGAAGTGCCTGTGCTGCCGATGTGGGACCTACTGAGTGTGCTTTCGCGCTTTCTCCCTTATTTCCCGGACTGGGTATTTGTTTCGCACCATGGCGGTAAGGAGGACGGGTAGGCTGAGGCCTACGTCGGTAAAGTGCTCCCTGGACTGGGTGATTGAAAGCATAGGAAGAGCATGGCCGGAGGGGGCGCCATCCAATGGTTAGACCGTTGGCGCCATCAAGTAGACCGGCACTCCCACACTAGAGCGATGTGGGAAGTGCCGGGGTGCCGGACCGAACCAGAACTGATGCTCCAGGAGGGCGAGCTCCAGTACCAGATAGTATCAGAGACCGGACGGGGTGGGCGTCGCCCCAGATCGGGATCAGTCTAGCTGAGACGACGAGGAGGACTATTCAATGTGGAGGGAGTTAGCTCTGAGTGGGTGGGAAGCCCAAAGGTGCAGGGAAGCTCTGGCGTAGGTGATCATAGCGGGGACTGCCGGAAAGTGGTGTCAGCCCTACTAGGGACCTGAGCAGGGCCGGGCATCCCGCGCATGGTTCCAGGTTTGAGCGCTCTGGGGGCCTGGCTTAGATGCTTTCCGTACCACCAACTAGACTGGTGAGGGAAGATGGAGAGCCTGTGGCAGGTTCTGACAGCATCTCACCATCCCTCTGCAGCCCAAGGGGCAAAGTGGGCACGAGAGGGAAGAAGCAGATATTTGAAGAGAACAGAGAAACTCTGAAGTTCTACCTGGCGGATCATTCTGGGGGCCAATGTAAGTACTTCCCTTGCTCACCCAAGGGACCAGACACCTCAGCTGTTCGGTGAATGGGGTGGGGTGTGGAATGTCATCCAAAAGTCCAGAAGAATACAGAGTCAAAGCAAACGGTGACGTCCCCAGGGATGCATAGCTCAATGGGAGGGCTTGCCTTGACGCTTGAGGGTTTGAGTTCTATGCCTGGCCCAGGCCAAATGCCTGAGCAGTCTTGGCGGCACCACCCACCTGTGCAGCTCTGGCTTATGGCAAGTGAAGTGTGTGACCCATCCCCTACCCAATATTGCCACCAAGTTTATGACACCCACTGACCATCGAGTACTGCACACTAGTGTGTACAGCATCCACTGTGTACCACAATAAAGGGAACGGCACGGGAGAGGTGATAAAGGATCAGGCCTAGGGAAATGGAGTAGTCACACCCAGGCTGGACCAAGCTGAACCCATGAGCCCCGATAGACTTGAGAACCTTTCCCCTTCCCAGTATGCAGAAGCTTCTTTCCTGAGCTCTTTGTCAGACGGGTCTGGGCACGCGAGGGCAGCAGTCCCCTTACTCTCCTATACAGTTTAAGAAATGAGGGGCCGGAGCGATAGCACAGTGGGTAAGGCGTTTGCCTTGCAGGCGGCTGACTCAGGTTCGATCCCGGCATCCCATATGGTTCCCGAGCACCGCCAGGAGTAATTCCTGAGTGCAGAGACAGGAGTAACCCCTGAGCATTGCTGAGTGTGACCCAAAAAGAAAAAAAAGAAGCGATAGCATAGTAGGTAGGTGTTTGCCATGCGCGTGACCGACCGGGTTCGATCCCTGGCAACCCATATGGTCCTCCCAAGCACAGCCAGGAGTGACCCCTGAGCATTGCCGGGTATGACCCAAAAAGAAAAAGCAAAAAAGAAATGACCTGTCCCTTGGACTGGAGACATTAAGGACAGTGCTAGGACACTTGCCTTGAATGCAGTCAGACCAGACTCAGTCCGGTGGCATGGACCTCAGCGTGGAGCGGGCATGGCAGAGTGTCCCCCGCTGGGCCAGGTGAGCAACTCCACGGCTTGGATACTGGCACCCAGAGAGCCCAAGTCCTAGGCACTCCATATGCCCCCAAGCCCCACCAGGAGTGATCTAAAAAGGAAGAATTAGGAGTAAGCCCTGAGCACCACTGGGTGTACCCCAAACTCCGACCCCCAAAAAAGAGACACCAGTCCCTTTGTGCTACCTGGCTAGCTCTTAGTCAGAGTTGGGCAGCATGGGGCTTTAGGAGCAGCTGTGGAACCCAGCCTGATCCTGTGTCTCCTTGCAGGCTATTTACTGTCTTGTGACCTTGGTCTTCTTCTACTCATCTGCCTCATTTTGGGCCTGGGTAAGTGTCTTCACCTGGAGATGGGGCGTACAAGAGAGTGAGCGACTGGCCTCTCACTCCTCGCTCTTCTCTGCAGATGGCCCTGGGCTTTAGTCTGGCAGTGTATGGGGCCAGCTACCACTCCATGAGCTCAATGGCACGGGCAGCCTTCTCAGAGGACGGGGCCTTGATGGATGGTGGCATGGACCTCAACATGGAGCAGGGCATGGCAGAGTGAGTGTCCCCACCGCCGGCCCAGGTGAGCGGTGCCGGGCCCGGAGAGCCCAAACCCACAGCTCCCTGCAGCTCAGTGCGGGGGCAGGGAGCTGAGCTGGGCCCTGCCCCCCAGCCCTTGCAGCTCTGCTTCTCTCTGCACAGGCACCTGAAGGATGTGATCCTCCTCACGGCCATCGTGCAGGTGCTCAGCTGCTTCTCCCTCTACTTCTGGTCCTTCTGGCTCCTGGTACGTGAGAGTCAAGGGCTAAGGGCCACCAAGCCTCCCCCTTTTCTCGATCCCTGGACCTGGTTTCAAGATAACCTTTTCTTCCCTAGGCTCCAGGCAGAGCCCCTTTACCTCTTGTGGGTGAACGTGCTTGGGCCCGTGGTTCACAGCCGACAGCGGAGCTCCAGCGCCAGAGCATAATGAAAACGGCAGCGCCCGACAGGGCGCGGCGCCAGATGAAGCGGTTATAGGCACTGATACGGCAGCCACAGGCTGCCAGGCCCCGGAGCCTCGTCCCCATGCCAGGAGCATGAGGGCCTACTCCAGGGGTCAACAGCAACCTGAGGGATAGGATTGAATAAATGCCTTAGAACGTGGCCAGTGGCTCTGTGGGTGCTGATGAGGGAACAGGCAGGAAGGGCCAGTCTCATATTTCACTGCTGTGACGGCTCTGGTGTGGTGGATTCTTTGTAAGGAGGAAAAGATTGTTGGATTATTTAAGAAAACTTTATTACACTCCACATGTTCCGGGAGATCTACTGCACACACACATAATACTGCTAAAGGCATTGGCCAGGCGCAGAGTGGGCCTGGAGTTGGCGCTTTGCCCTCTGGCGCCCCCTCTTGGTGTCCGGGTCCAGGGGCTGCACCTTCACACCTCCAGGCCGGGGCCTTTGCTCAGCCCCAGTGCCTGTACCAGGTCTTCTCCGAGCCCACTCTTCAGCGTTCGTCTCACTGCAGGGACAGGGACAGCAGGGGTCAGGGGAGGGAGTGGCAAGGTGAAACGGGCAGTGGGCAGGGTGGAGGTACTCACGGGACTTGCGGTTGCCGCGGGATACGCTGCGTTCCCGAGCAGCCAAGGCCCGTGGACTGCTCTTGGTCACTGACTGCACCAGTAGGTCCATGATCTCATCGGAAGTGTCACTAGGTAAACTGGAGCCTGGGGGCTCTTCAGGGGGGCCAGTGGAAGGCCCTGGAGCTGGGGGCACGCCTTGGGAGCTGCCTTGGACCATGCCTGAGGGAGGCCGAGAGAGGGGGAGGTAAGAACCCGGGCATGCCAGGGCCCACTGCCCCAGCCGCGGCCAAGGGTCCTACCTCTGCTGCGACGGGCATGTGTGGTGTCCTCGGGTCTGCTGGTCAGCAGACTCTTCATGCTGGCATGACTGTCTGCATCACCTCGGCCTGGCCCGCTGCCCACAGCCACAGGGACAGATGGGTGGTTGGGGACTTCCCCAGCCACCCCTGAGAACTTCTCTGTCTGGAGAGGGGCAGAGTGAGCCAGGCACAGGGAAGGGGGCTGTGGGGGGTGGCAGCGGGGCCTGGCAGGCAGGGCACCCACCTCAGTGATCATGCGGCCCCGGGTCTTGTTGGCGCCTCCTGTACGTGGCCCGTTTCCGCTGCTGCTGCAGCACACGCTCCCGGCTAGGTGCGGTACTCCAGCGCGAACTCCCAGCGCGTGTGGCAGAACTGCGTGATGCGCACCTCGCGGGCTGCCTGCGCCGTGTAGCCCAGGTACAGCAGGAAGGCGTGGAATCTAGGCAGATGGGGCGGGCACGGCGGTGAGTCCTACTTGGGATTTGGGAGGAGGGGGTCGTGCTCGGGCCTCTCCCGGGCTCCTGCCCCCACCTGTTGCAGGCGGCGGTGCACAACCCTCAGCATGTGAACCGGCGGGCACACTGGGTCAGAAAGTGTGTCAGGCGGTTCCGCAGGGTAGGGGCCAGTTCATGCTTGGCCAAGCCCCGCAGGCTCTCCTCAGCGGCCCGGCTCCGGCGCTCCAGCTGTCCCAGGTTCTCATCTAGCTGCTCAAAGTCCACCTGGAAAAGGAGGGGTACACATGCTGATCCCCCAACCCCAAAACCCTGCAGCTTCCGGCGTGCCAGGGCTGGCCAGCCTGGACAAAGGACAGACATCCAGACTCTGAACACTAATGCAAGAATCGGGGTGTGCGTGCAGTGCAGTGGCAGGCAGAGCGGCCTTGGCGGAGTGGTGGCTCCACGGAGAAGCAGAGACGGAGGAGGTGTCGCCAGGCCACGAGAGGAGTTTCTGGAGAGGACAGCCTGGGACGGCAGCTGCAGCCCGTGTTAGCAAGGGAAAGAGCCTGGGAAGCAGCACTCCCTCAGGCTGTGACTGGTGCTAACCTTGGCACAGCTGAGGTCAGGCGGGGATTTCTGAGTAGAAGTCGGAGGAATCCGGCCGGGTCTGGAGCACCAGGCAGCAGAGATGGTGCAGCAGCGACTGCCGGCGCACCGTGTCCCTTCACCTCCGACACCTTCTCCAGGTAGCTCAGCTCAAAGCCGCTGCTCTGAAATGGCCTGGTCTGAGCCTGGGCCTGGTTGGCTCCAGCCCCAGGCCCTCGCCACAGGTGTGCACTCACCTGGGAGCCGTTGAGGAAATTGCCCACAGCCAGCAGCGTGGCCAGGATACAGCGGAAGGTGGCATTCTGTACCAGCTGTTCCATGCCCACTTTCAGGTCGAACAGTGGCTCAGCGATTTCCTGGTGCAGAAACTCAGACTCAGACTCCTGGTGCCCGCCAGGCTCGCCTGTCCCCATCGCACATCCCCCCCACAAGTACCCGCTCCATGCCGTCATAGTCTAGCTTGAAGGCCCAGAGTTGGAGGCGGGCAGCCAAGCCCCGATGGAGGCGAGGGGTCATCAGGAAATTCTCCGCGGGGCCCAGTGGTATGTCGGGCTGGCCAGTTGGGCCTCCCTCAATCTTCTGCCGCTCCTCTTCCGTGGGCATCATGGTCAGGGAGCTTCTAGAAGAGTAGCCACCATGCCCCCATGGCCTCGGTCAGTGTGGGCATCTGGCATTGGTGACTTCCCAGGGAGCCCAGGGAGGAGGGTGTGCTCGGCAGAAACACGGCATGAGCTCCCGCCTCCCACCCCGTCAGGTATCCCCACCTCAATGCCATCCTTGCTGACCGCAAACTCGTCAAAGTTGAGCAGGGCAGCCTTGATGCCACGGGTGGCAGCGTGGTCAGGCCGATGTTGATTGCGTTGCTGCGCCGGGTCCAGCACCGTGGTCATTGTCCGGCGCCCTCCCAGCTTTCTTTGGCGGAGAGAAGGGGATGGCAATGTAAGTCTGGGGAAGGGTGAGCTGAGGCAGTAATCAAAGCGCAGGCCCTGCAAGACCCTGCGAAGCTAACGGGTCACACAGTGGGGTTACATCACAGTCGGGACTCTTGGGAGTGTCAGGCCTTGGGCTGTGCTGACCAGTTACAGCACTGTGGATCTCGCGGAGATCTCGAAGTCCCTCTGCAGTTCTTGGTCTTGTTCCCGAGTGGGAGATTAATGGCTGGAGCTGCTCTGGGCGTTTCTGCCCTGGGTTTACCTGTTAGCTGAGGGTGGGGCTCCCTACCTTGGAAGGCAGCACATCCTTGGCCGGGACTCGAACAGGTGCTCCAGCCGGGCTGTATCCACGGAGGCGGGCTCCAGGGGAGGCCCAGAGAGTGGGACAGGGCCCAAAGTGACTCCAGCGTGCCCCCCGGACCCCCCAGCCAGCTTTAACTCCGCCAGAAGAGTTTCACAGTCTTCCTCTTGGTGGGGAAGGCTGGGCCATCAAGTGCTGAGGGGGAAGCGGGGCCATGGGAGGTGGAGGGGTGGTGGGAAGGGACCTTTGGCGGGTGGGGCGGAGGGGGAGGTGGCGGGGGGCCTCCAGAAAGCGAGGGCATCAGGGGTGGTGGAGGTGGGACCCCTTTCCCGGTCTCCACAGGCTCCATGCTTAGCATGTCCTGGTCCTCATCTTCTTCGCAGATCTGAAAAGTCCAGGTCCCCAATGCAGAGCTTGGGAATGCGGGCTGGGGCTCCTGGATAGGCTCAGCCTTGGGGCTTAGAGGGCCAGTGGCTCTCTGGGCTCTGGCTCAAGGCTTCGCTGGGACCCGAAGCAGCACTCGGCGGGGAGGGCTCTGGGGCGTTCTGGGTCCAGGGCGGCCTCTGGGGAGCTCCAGAGTTCCGGTTATCTAGAAAAATGGGAGCAACTGTCGGCATTGTGCCCTTGGGAGGGGATCAGCCAGGCTAGGTTCTGCCCACCCACTGGCGCACCTGGGTGTCCATCAGTGTCATCGGACATGACCCGGCCAGGGCCTCTGCCCGGCCCTGGGCCAGCGCAGCCTGCTTTCTCTGTCTCTGCCGCTGCCACATTCTCCAGGAAGCGGGCTCTGGAGGAAGTGCTGTTAGTAGGACAGGGAGTGCCCCTTGCCCCACCGCCCGTGTGGCACATGCCTTCTTGGGGTGACCAGACTCTGCCCCTAATTGCAGGCACACACAGACAGTAGCGGTGCATGCACTGAGCAGACCCCCGGCCATTCCTGGTCAGTTCACAGCTAGACAAAGCACTACCAGCCCCTCCTAGATCACATCCCCTTCAGCCTTGCAGCCTCAGGGTCACTGTCCTGATTCCAGGCCAGTGTCTCATGCAGTGGGTGATGCCACGCCCTTCTGTCGCTGAGCGATCCAGGTGGGCAGACCTGGAAGTAGCCTTGGGGCAGAGTAATTTCTTTTTAGAAAAGGGGGCCATAAGCCAGATAATTAGAGGACTGGGAACTTTTGTTTTTGGGCCGCATCCAACAATGCTCAGCGGTTATTTCTGGCTCTGCATCCAGGACTTAGGGGACCATATGGGATGCCAGGGTCAGTGTATGCAAGGCAAACACCCTATGAGACGAGGTTGTACTATCACTCTGGCACCATGGGTTTGGGAACTTTAATGCTCAGGGGTTACTCCTGGAGGTGCTTGGGGACCATATGGGATGCCGGGGATAGAACCTGGGCCGGAACAGGCCGGCTGCATGCAAGGCAAATGCCCTACCGCTGGACTATTGCTCCGGCCCCGGATTGGGAAATTCTATCCTAGACAGAGACTCTTGGAACAGGGATGGGGCCAGCAGTTTGGGTGGGCACACCAGACTGTCCTTTCCTTGGCATGGTTGGCAGCTTCTGAAGCTATGGCCTATGCCAAGCAAAGGGTCCTGACGTTTTCCTCACAGCTTATATGTGCAGTCAGTGTCTCTGCGTTGGCCTCTCTCAGCCCCCGTCCTTCCCTCAGCCCTTGGCTGCTTCTCCAGCCACGTGCCCCAGACCCCCAGGTCCCCCACCCTAGAATGAGAACACGGGAGAGTGTCCTCATCTGTGTCATCTTTGGTCTAAGCTATGCAGGCGTCATCACTGAAGCATGGGGAGCACTAGGACCTTATGGAGCCACTCGGACCTTGGCTAACAAGGCAGGCCTAAGTCTGGGAGAGCAGGACCAGAGCCCCAAAGCTTAGGCTGCTTCAGGCATATGGACCCCCTGGCAGGGAAGCAATGCTGAAGCCCTGGCACGTGGCAGGCTGGCCTCTGCACTCCACCCTGGCTTGCCAAGGTGGGGACTGAGGGACAGCTGGGGTCTTGGGGGCTCTGGGTGGGTGGGGAGCAAAGAGAAAAAAAAACGGTAATCGTGATCCCTGCTCCAGCCCGAATCCCAGTTACTCATAGTCACACGGGTGGGCAGTGATACTGCGGGTTCCCTCTTTTCTCCAAGTGGGAAGACAATAGGATGGGGAAGGCAGGAAATGTGGGCCCTGAAGTAGAGGGGGTTAGCAGTTTAGGGTACAGTAAGGGACACACAGGCAGAACAAAAGGAAAAGCAGTAAAAGAAAAGGCACAACAGGAGTGGGAAGGGAGACAGGTGCAGGCAGCAGCAAGGTGGCAGGCCGGAAAGGCAAAGAGAAGCGGTGGAGGAGGGTCCGTTGGAGAGGAACGCTGCCTCCAGCAGTCACTTACCAAACAGGAGCAGTTTGGTGAGGTCTGGAAGGAAAGAGAAGCACGGGTCTGGGCAGAAGAGTTTGAACAGAGGAGGTGCGAGGCTGTGGAGGGGTGCAGAGCAGAGGGACAGCTGGAGAGAGGGCCCGGGGCCACGTTCATCTCACTACTTACTTATAGACGCTCTTCTCGCAGGAACTGTCTGCGGAGATGACGGGAAGAAGCTCAGCGAAGCATGGAGGCTGGACTGGGGACTCAGGGGTCTGGAGGCGGGGCCTGTCGGGGAGGCGGGGCCTGGGGATCTGGAGGGAGGGCCTGTGGGCGTGCGGAAACTGCAGGGCTGGAGGCGGTGCCTGTCGGTGACGCAGGGCCTATCAGCAAGGTGGGAGCTGGTGGGCTGGAGGCGGGGCCTGCTGGGCTGGAGGCGGAGCCTGTCGGGCTGGAGGCGGGGCCTGTTGGGCTAGAGGTGGAGCCTGTCAGGAGCCGGAGCAGTGTAGGTGGCTGTACCTTTTCTATGGGTGGCGGAAGGCTTTCTTACCCAGGCTCCGGGGTTCGCACAGGCCCGCCCCACCTTCCAGAGATCGTCGACTCCTTTTGCCCTCCTCTGATGACGGCTTTCTGCGCTCCGGCGCCCACCACTGGCCGCAGCTGCTGCTGCTTCCGCGTCTCCGTCCTCCAACCGCAGGGCGCTCTGGTTGAGGTGGGCCCAGAGGTGAGCCCCTGGGAGAGGCCCACCCTGGTAATGGCCCCCTTTGTCCCCTTCCGTCCACTGGCTTAGGGCCCTGCCCACCGGCCCACCTCATACAGTACGAGCTGTGTGCGCAGGTCCACGTCAGTGCCGGCGGTGCTCAGGTGGCGGTGGACAAGGGCCTCCATGCCCTGCTGCTCTAGGGCGTCTGTCACGTCGTGAGAACGAGTCCTGGTCTGGCAGTGCCGCCAGTGTCTGGGGGCAAGGGCAGAGGGCAAGACTCAAGCTGGCTGGGACCAGAGGGCAGGAGCCCTAGGGACCTTGGTTCCCCCTCCCCACACACCTTGTTGATGAGCGTCACTGTGTACACCAGCAATTCGGGGTCCGCGCCATTCTTCTCCTGCAGGATGGACATCAGATTGGCCCACGGAAGAGTGCCTGTCACACAGAAAAGGGCGCAGTCACCCAGAGTCAGGAAGCAGAGGGCTTTGGGGGTGGGGCGGGAGCAACAGGATCTGACCATTGGCGCTGGCCACAGAGTTGACTGCGCGGATGAACAGCGGCGTTGCTCTCCGAGTATTCCACAAACACCAGCAGCAGCTTCAGGGCTGTCTTCACTACTAAGCGGGACTGGGGAGGCGTGACCACATATAAGGGAGGCTTGGGTCAGACCAGTGCCAGCCCCTGGCAGGTGGGGCTCCAGGGTTAGACTCAGGAGGAGAGTATAGGCAGGAAGATCCAGGCTCCCTTCCAGCAGGTGAAGTGCCCTGTGGGCTTGGTGGGGTGTCAGAGACTTCCCAGGCCAACCCACTTTGTAGAGGGATGCAGTGGGGGAAGGGCGGAGGGTTGGGTGTGGGGTCCACTCACCAGACTGGCACACAGAGTGTACAGCCACTGCACGGTCTCACTGTGGGCCACCACTCCCAGCATCCCGTCCACGAAAAGCATCAGCTGGCCGAAGTGCTGGAGACAGGGACGAGATGTTACGGTCACTGGCCAGGGGATTGTACAGTGGCTAGGATGGCCGCCCAGCATGCAGTGAGCCCAGTACATTTGATCCCCAGCATCCATATGGTTCCCTGAGCACTGTTGGGAGTGATTCTTGAATGCAGAAATAGGAGGAACCCTGAGCATTGCCAGATGTGGCAGAGGGCAGGGAGCTGGGGTGTGGACTGACCTCGGAGAATGTAGCTCTGGTAATTGTGGTCAGCAGCAGCACCTACACGGATCAGGCAACTCAGCCCTTCTGAGTGGACAAATTCTGGTACCAGGTCTTTGTCCTCCTGTGAGCAACACTGGTGAGTTAAGGTGGGGGTCCCAGGCTGGCTGCCACCCCCCACCCCCATCCCCGCCTGCTTCCGGCCTTACCTGGAAGATCTGCTTCAGGGAGAAGAGGGAGCGGCGGAGCTCAGGGCCGCTGGAGCCATACAGCTTTTCTGCAAGGGGTAGGTGGGCTTGGGCCAGGGGATACAGCACCCTCTTCTACACCCCCTGCCCTTCACAGCATCTTCTAGGACCTCAACCCTCCCATCGCCTTCACTCTCTGACGCAAGCAGCCCCCTTCAGGCGACTGTGCTATTGGCCCTGGCTCTGGGAGGAAACAGGACAGGAATGGGGAGGGTTTACGTATCCTGTATCCACTGTGACCTGACCTGAGTTAGCTGGAGCCAGCTGGGCTGTTGGGGGCTGCTGGATCCCAGACCCCTCACATACTCACCCAAGATGGCGCTGACCCTCACGGAGAGCTGGGTGCGCAGGATCAGCGTAGGTTTCCGCCCTTTGCTAGAACCAAGCAGCCAAGTCAGCAGCTTCCGCCCGTCCCTTGGCCCCTTCCCCACACCGAGGCAGCCTGAGACCTTCCCACATGCCAGTCCTGACCCAGCTCCTTCCTCCCCAGCTGCTCCTCCAAGGCCCCAGTAGAGGGCCAGATGGGGGCGGGGTGTGTGCGCAGACACAGGCATCTCAGGTATGTGGAAAAGACCCCACTCCCAGCCCGGAACTCTGGCCTGCCTCGGGATTCCCCTGGCACTGTGCCCTGGGGCAGGAGGAGGGGGCTCACACTGGGGTCAGCGATCAGATGTCTTGGGTGCTGACACCTGAGACAGGCCCTGGCAAGGCAGAGAGCACGGGGGCTAGCTGGCCCTCCCGGCCCCACAGGCTCTGACCTGATCTCATCATAGAAGCCCTCAAGCATCTCCCGCTGCTCTTCCAGGGACAGCTCCGGTCCAGGTAGAATCCGGAGGGAGACACTTGCAGAGCACAGTCCTCCAGCTGGGGGCAAAGGAACGGCTGTTAGGACTGGGAAGAGGCAGGCACGAAGGAGAGATATGAAGACGGTTCAACATTTTCCCAGCCGGGTCCCTCACCGGGGTGCGGACAGAGACCTGCAGGTCAACTGCATCCGGGCATTTCTTCACTTTTGCTTTTTGGTCACACCCGACGGTGCTCAGCGGTTAGTCCTGGCTCTGCACTCAGGAATTACTGCCGCGGTGCCCGGGAACCATATGGGATGCTGGGGATCGAACCTGGGTTGGCAGCCACATGCAAGGCAAATGCCCTCCCCGCTGTACCATCACTCCAGCCCGCATGCGGGAGCTGGCCATTATTTCTCATGTGCTGGTCTTGAGGAAGGAGACCACCATTTCTTTGGCCATTATTTCTCATGTGCTGTTCACGTGCACGTGGCAATGAGTCTCAGGGCCAGGCTTGCTCATACTTTGACTTCTATTCGCTCGGGTTCAGATTAGATAGCAGCTTTCGGAACACTCCCCTGACCTTTATGCCACCCGCCACGTCAGTTGAGTGGCCCTCTCAACTGCCTGCTCTTCCAGAGGACACACATCCTCTGCCGCAAACTAGGTGTCCTCATGTCTGTCTTGCTGTGTGTGTGCCCTGCACGGCCTTCTGAGCAGCTGGCGCACAGTAAGCGCTTACTATTGTTCGCTCTGCTATTGCGCATCAATAAGGCAGGGGAATAGGGTGACTGGGAGGAAGTTCCTGCCTTCCAGGAAGTTTACAGCCCTGCAGGGTGATAAGCTGTGGCCATGGAGTCCCAGGAAAAGGTGTGAAGAATGCCAGGAGGTGCAAGCTAAGGTGTGGTGTGTGTGTGTGTGTGTGCGCACAAGTCAGTGAGGCGTCAGAGGCTGACTAGTCCTTGCCTGGGTTTCATCCCTGGCACTGACATGGTCCCTGAGCACCAGCAGGTCTGGCCCCCAAGCAGCACAACAACAGATGATTTGATTTTAGGATGTAACTCAGCCTGTAGGGCCTCGACATCTGCATCTAAACACAGGGACACACGTGCCATTCCTCTGCTCGCTCCTGCCTCTGGCTTCCCTTCACCACCCAGGTGTGACCAGCGGTGTGACACTGGTCCCTCCAGAAGTGCTTGCCCTGCAGACTAGGAGGCGACTTGGGAGAGAGTAATGGCATCACTGAGTCTCTTGGACTCTGCCCCAAGACACATGGTCCAGTATGCAGGTCGGCAAAGTCCCCTGGAGCAGCCCCACTCCTGAGGTGCCATGGCCGAGGGAGAGCCCACCCAGTGCAGGTCTGGCTGGCCTACCAGCCCTGCCCTGCCTAGGGGCTTCCAGCTGCTCTAGGTACCCCCGGGGAGAAAGCGAGCCCCACTGATGTCCCCGACTCTCCCTGAGCTTAGCATCCTTGCTCATGCCGAACGCCTGACCCTGTTCTTTCCTGTTGGCAGCTGGTCTGGGAGGCCCTTGGGTGACCACTCCCAACACCACCCACCCCGCCCAAGCCATGGGACAGAGGGCAAACACTCTAGCCTGTTCTCTGTCCCACTTCCTGGCTGGCAGCCTGCCCTTCCCTTGGGCAGGCCTGGCCTCTCGCCTCCCTGGGAGCAGAGTCATCTTCTCCAGTGCCTACTGGGAACAGGCTTGAGGGAACAGGCAAGGCCCCAGGGCTGGGGTGCTCCATCCAGAACCAGCTCTGGCTCCGCTGAGGGCTGAAGGCAGCCCCAGACCCCTCGGAGCCTTCTTCCCTAAGCGTGACTCAGCAGCCAGGCCCCACCCACTGGGGCAGCTGCATCGCCCTCTTCCATGGCCTGGAGGATTCTGGGACTGGACAGACCTTTCCCAGAGCCACAACCCTCCCCCTCACAAAGAATCCTCTAATCTCACGCATATAGCTCCTTCGGGCGAGCCGACACACCGGGCTGGCTGCAGGTACCTGGGAACTATGAGCAGGGTTTGAGACCCTGCTTCTGCCTTCTCTTCATCTCACCCAGTCCATGGGGGACCAGGCAGATGCGGCCAATGAATGGAGCAGGGCCAGGTTGCTAATGGAGCGAAGGGGCAGGGTGCTGTGAAACTAAACACCAGCAGGTGATCAGAGCCTCCACACCCAGGTAGATGGTGGGGTACTCAGATGTGCGCTCACCGGCCCGCACAGGCCCGGGAGCACACCCACACAGCCGGGGCTGGCTCTCTTCCCCGCCTGCTCACATGCACACGCACGCACACACGCTCCCATGCAGAGTGGGCTGAGGAGGGTCTGTGCGTTCAGGAGAGCCGCATCCTTCTGGGGCGTGAGCCCGATCGCTCAGTTCATCCACCTCAAGCCGCTTCTCGGAGCAGGTGTAACCTTAATCCATGTGTGGGAGAGGCTGTGGCCTCTCTGGCTAGTCCCGCCTGGGCCCTGTTTCTAGGGAGGAGGTGAAGAGGACAGAGCCAGCCCGGGCCTCCGGGACAGTGTTCTCTAGCCGCAGCTAGGGAATTGAACCCGCGGCCTCACACATACAAGGCCTGTCCTGCCTGGAGATAGCGGCGGGGAGCCAGCTAGGCTCAGGCAAGCAGCAAAGAGTGGAAACTTCCTGCCTGCTGGGTGGTACTTGTCCCTCACACTCCTGCCCCCTTCCTGGGGTCACCCTTCTGAAAGCCAAACCTCTGGGCCTTGTTCCTCACACCCTGGGGCTGGGCCAGGCCGCCCTAACCCAGTCTCTGCTGACTGCTTCGGTTTGACAGCTCTTCCTCCTGGCTCTCATCCGTCCCACTTCTCTGCCCAGGAGAAGTCCCTCACTTTAGACTCCAGCTTCTTTTCTTGATTCTCTGAGGAAGGCTCAGGCTTTTCTGGCAGCTGCAACCAATTGGTTACATGTGTTGTTTTGTTTTGTGGTGCCAAGGACTGAACCCTGCGGCCTCACACATACAAGGCCTGTGCTTTATTGCTGAGCTGTGTTCCTGGCCTCCATCTGGTTTTCTATGGAGAACCAAACTTAGGGGACAATGGTGTCTACTCACCCTGTTTCATGAGCTGGCGACCAGCCTCAGTGATTCAGACATGCGAATCATACGCTCTATCACTGATCTACTTAACTGCTCCCCCACCCCCAATACATCTTACAACATTGTAATCAGGTGAGAGAGACACGGCCAGAGCCAGACACAGGAAAGGTGGAGAAGGTGGATCCTATGAAGGACCCCTGAAAAACTACCTATTTCTTTTTTGCAGATAAACATAGTTTTGGTGGGGCCGGGAGCAATAGCATAGCAGGTAGGGCGTTTGCCTTGCATGCAGCCGACCTGGGCTCGATCCCTGGCATCCCACATGGTCCCCGAGCACCGCCAGGAGTAATTCCTGAGCGAAGAGCCAGGAGTAACCCCAGAGCAATGCCAGGTGTGATCCAAAAAGCAAAAAAAAAAAAAAAAAAAACATAGTCTTGGGTTCTGAAGACCCCTGTCCTGTTATTCTGGGTCTCTCTATATATTTCTGAATGTGATAAGGAAGGTCTTGAGGAAGGAGACCACCATTTCTTGCTGGCTTTGTGTCCCCTCTCCCACACCAGGCTGCCTACTTCATTTGATTTTCCTAAAAATCCTTATTTACACCACACCTGGTGATGTTCAGTGGTTATTCCTTGCTCTGCATTCAGGAATAACTCCTGGCACAGCTCAGGAAACCATATGGGATGCTGGGGATTGAACCGGGTGAGCTGCTTGCAGGACAAGTGTCCTACCTGATGTTCTATCACTCTGGCTCTGTGATTCTCCTAATAATCCTTCCACAAGAAATTTTGTGACTTTGTCACAGGCCAGGGATGGAGCCAGGGCAAACTGGCTTAGCTCATGGGTGGACAGTCTTTGGAACTGCTCCAATGGAGGCGGGGGTAGGGCTGGACCTGTAGGGTTGCCAAGGGCTTGAGACAGCTCTTTAGTCTCCTGGACTCTGCAAATATCCCAAACTGGTCCTCCCAGTTCCAGCAAGGGGCCACGACGCACACATATGCATATGGCACACATGCTGCAGTAACCGTCCCCCTTTTGCCGGAACCTAAATCCCAGGCTCACTCCATAGGATCCCTCACCAAAACTGTCGGCAGATTCAACATTCCAGCCCCGGGAGAGATGGGAGAAGGTCATGGCTCATGGCTCCATATTCTCAAAATCTCTCAAAGTGAACACCCTGTTAGGGGCCCAAGGGCTCAAGTTGCAAGCCAGCATGCCCTTTCGAAGGTGACCCTTGCAAGGTCAGCAAACATCCTAGGATGAGACATCCACAGCTCCAGCTGGGAAAACAGAGTTGGTGGTAATGGACCAAGGTCTAGGCTATCCCTGCTGCCAGGGGAAGGGGGCAGTACTCTCCCCAGAGCCCAGCAGAAGTCAGAGTCATCGCAGAAGCGGTAGGACCTTTGCAAGGCAGAGAAGGGCTCCTGAAGTACCACCCAGGTGGACCAAGGTACTCAGACAGCAGACAGGGTAGCTCTGAGTCAGACCAAGAGTCAGGAGCTGCCTGGGACGGGTCCTGGCTGATAAAAGCTCCTACTAAGAGGGAAGACAGGTTATCTTGGGTTCCCTGGGGACACACACAGGGTTCACAGCCCTGCTAGGACCTTCCCCCTCCCTTACACACCAGGAGATGAGTCAGAGCCTGTGGCCAGGAGCTTCCTCCTAGACGGAGGAAATGAGCAAGGCCCTCTCAGGCCTGGGATCCTTTCAAAAGGAAGCCCCGGGGAATTTCAGAGGTGAAGCCTTGCCCAGGGGGAAGAGTTTCAGAGAAAGTGGGTGTCCCCTATGCCTCCCCGGGGAGGACAGGGTCTGCAGGGATTGGGGGCCGTGGGGAAGGAGGGTCAGCACCCAGAGCAAACGGGTACCAACAGGCTGTATCCTGCTCGGGCGCAGAATGAAAAAACGACAAGTGGGCCCTGTCTTGTTTCTGCCCAAGGAAAGAGAAGTCTCGGTTTCTGGGCCACATTTCCCCTCTGGAGAGCTAGCAACGCCAGCCGAGTCGTATCTGTGCTCCTGGGCACCCCTCTCATAGGACTGGGGGAGGAACCAGCTGTTGACATTTCCTGCAAGGAGGGGCCAGGCCCCCTCACTCTGCTCTCCCATGTCCCTGCCCCTACCCTATTTTCAGCCCTTCTTCCTCCAGCCTTCTATTTTGGGGCTGTGGTCACAGTTTCTATTTGGGATGAGCACAACACAGAACATCTGACCATTCCTAGCCCAATTGCCAGCACCAGGGAGGCCCTGCACCAGGCACCTTGGCAACCAGTGCCCACCTCCCTATTCTGCCCGTGGGGGGACAGGGCAGATATCTAGGTAGAGGACACTGGAAGTGGGCAGACCAGGAAGGCCTGAGATGGGAGGGGGTTATGTAACACAATCTCCAGGGAACTAACACTGGAGTGCCTAAAGGATAGAGAAGGGTCCTTAAATGAGTGTTTGTTTGTTTACTTTGTTTTGGGGCCACACCCGGCTGTGCTCAAGACCTACTACTGGCTCTGTACTCAGGATCACTCCCTGTGAGGTTCTGGAAACCATGTGGGGTGCCAGAGATTGAACTCGGGTGGGCCTCGCGCAAGAAGGCATGCGCTTTAACCCCTGCGCTGTTGCTCCGTCCCGGGGTGCTGGAGACGTCTGAGCGCGTTCTCTTCCCAGGAACTGAAATCCCAAACCTACTCCTAATGGGAAAAGGGGTGTCACGCCTAGGTCCTGGCCTCCAGTGCGCGTATGGGAAGAACCCACTCGCCTATCTAGGGCTCCAGCTCAGGCGCGGGAAGGACCCTGGAGGCTCAGCATCCCTGCCTCCCCACAGGGCTCAGGCCCGAAGGGTTGTGAGCTTGGTGTGCTTCCGTGCTCCCTTCACTTTGCCCCCGACCATGGCAGCCCAAGGGTGGGTGGCATCAAGAGTCTGCATTGGGCACAGTGCTGCAACCTTCGGCGGTGGCTGTGCCCGGGCACGCGCCACTCCCGGGCCAATATTCTCACTCGCTCCCGCCCGCGCTGGCAGGCGGGCAAGTTCGCGGCGAGAGGAATGCAGGCTGGGGCCCGGCGCCCGGGGCACATTCCAGGGGAGACCCCGGGCCCTGGGGCAAGTTTGCGTAACTTGGCGCCCAATTAAGCTGGGAGCGGCGGAAGGGCACCCCACATCAACTCTCCCCTTCATCCCTAGCTGAGGACAGGCTGGCGGGGCACAGGGGCGGGGGCGGGTAGACTAATGGGCCTCCCAGAGTTCTGGCCCGAAACCCAGCGCGCCGGAAAGGGCTCCTGCGAAGGCTGCGCGCGGCCAGCGCGAGGGGAGGGAGGCAGGGCGGGCCATCTGGAGAAGGGCCTCTCGGGCCGTCCGCAGCAGCGGGGCCGGGCGCCGCACAACAGGGCAGGCCGGCCCGCCCTCCCCTTCCCGCTGCAGGGCGTGTAAGCGCCGGTGACTCAAAGGGCTTTCCCAAGGGGCAGCCGTCCGTGTTTGGAGTGTGCGGGCCTGGCGGCTTTCCGGGGACTCCCCTAGCCCCATGCAGTCTCGGCCTCGGCCCCACCTGCAGAAGAAGCTCCGCAGCACCCAAGCCGGCCGCAGGACCAAGGCTCAGCCGGCTCCAGGGCCCGCCCGCGGCCCGCCCCCCTCCGTGGCCCCGCCCTTACCTGAGCAGGTGGAAGCTAGCCCCACCCCGGCTCCGCCTCCAGGGCCGCTACAACCCGACGTCTACGATCAGTTACCCAGACAGGCGGGCAGCGGGTAGCCCACCCCCGCCCCCCAGCACCTCCTCAGGGGTTTCACTTTGCCAGGCGACCTGGGTGACGCCGGCCACAAGCTCCATCTCTCTCTTAGTGCCCCTCGCACACCAGGCAGCGTGAACCTGGGGCCCTGAGCGCAAGACCTCCCCGGAGGGGCACCCCCTCCAGCCCCTCCTCTAGGGGCACCTCCCAAAGGCGTTCATGGCGCCGACCGTGAACCGTCAATCATTGCTCCAGTCTTTCCCCAGCCCCTCTCACCTTGAGCGGAGCCCCCAGCAGGCGGTGCAGCGCCGGAATCTGAGCGCTCAGAGGCAGCGCCCCGTCCAGGCTGCAGGTGGGGGCCCGTCGTGGCTCTGGGAAGTTGGCACATGCGAAGGGGTCGGTATCCTCCAGGTACTGCACCCGCACGGTCACCACCGAGACCGGATCCCCGTCCCCGCGGTCTTCCCCTCCCGCCATGGTTGTGCCGCTGGCCCGTGCCGCGCGTCTCCGGGAGGGTCGCCGCGATGTCTCCTTAACAAACTTCTCTGGGCCGGGCCGGACCGGACGCCAGGGAGGGCGGGGCGAGCCGCAGGGAGGTGGGGCCGAGGAAGGGGGTGGAGCCAAGGCTAGTCCTGAATGCGCGAGGTGGGGCCAGCACTACCGGGGGCGGGGCTTTGCCGCCAGCCACTCAGAGAGCGCGATCACGATCCCGTTAGTTCACTGGCTGGGCGGGCGGGAAAACCGAGCTCGGGCCCCGCCTTCACGAGTGCGCAGAGGGTGGGGAGGCTTTAATTTGGTTTGCAGGCAGTGAGGCTGCGCCGGATTGTTAGGGCAGGTGGGACAGAACTTGGTTTAGATGGTGGCCTACCAGGTGTCGCTTAATTGAGGGGTGAGATGCCTCTGATTCCGTTGGTGCGAGGCAGTGTTTGAATGGCTTTCTTTTATTTGAGGAAAAACTGGAGTTGGAGAAAGCAGGAGCTAGATTCCTTTCAGTTTGGATCAAGAGGTGACAATGGATTTCACTTGGTTTCAAAAACTAGATGGGACGATCATTTATTTCCCTTAGTTGGAACAAGAGGGACAGGTGTTCTTAATTCGGGGGTAAAATAGGATTTTAATGTGGAGGAGGGGAGATAGTAATTGTTCTCAGTTATGAATAACACATGTGATGGTGCCGCACAGCTTGAATGAAAGGGAGAAACCTCAGTTTGAGAAGAGATAAAGCAAATGCCCTTTATTGTGATTTTGGGGTTTATTTTGAGCCACACCTAGGAGCACTGAGGGTCAGTCCTCGCAGTGCTCAGAGGACCAGGTGTGCCTCCCGCATGCAAAGTAAGTACTCCAGCCCTGTTTTTCCCCGGGCTGTTTTTATTTTTAATTTAAAAAGATATTGGGAGCCTCATCCAGCGGTGCTCAGGGGACCACGGAGGGCTGGGGAAATACTCAGGGCATGCACAGCGTCCACTCCAGTCCTTGTCGGTGTCTTCCCCGTCCCCGATTAGGTTTTGGGGAAAAGTCGGGTGGATTCCCTCATAGACTGAAAGGGTTTTATAGGATGCGTTTTCCATGGTTTAGGAAAGAAGATTAATTCCCTTCGCTTTCATGGAAAAAGGTGAGGAGTTTCCTGTAGTTTATTTTGGGAAGGGGCGCCAGGTACTCTTCGGTTTGGGAGAAGAGGAACCACATCCTCTTCGGCCTGAAATGACCTGGGCTCTCACCGAGCTCTCGGGCGCGTGGGGGCCAGCGCTGTCCATCACAGCTTCGAGACAGCCCAGTGCGCGTGCGCAGCTCTGGTCTCGGCGGGGGCCCAACGGGGTCCGAGGCTCGCGGGCGGCGTGGGAAGCGGCTGCACACTGCCCCCTGCAGTCCGCACCCGGCAGTCCTGGACCCGCGGGCTCGGTCCTGGGCTCGGCAGCCGCCCCCGAGGTGCAGGAGCTGCGCGCCCGCCGCCCCCACCGCAGACTCCCCATTGCATGAAGCCCGCTGCCACCTCCACGGTGGGAGACGCGGCGCCCCTAGGGGACCTGAGGGTATTCACCGGCTCGGAATTCGGGTCGGGGGCGTTTAGAGAAGGTTTTGGGAGAGCAGCCTCCGTGGAGCAGGTTGCAGGACTTGGAGGGGGACGGGCGAGGGGGAGGGCTGCTTGGACCCGGGAATTTCCAGAACTGAGACTGGTTCAGAGGGAGCAGCAGGGGTGCAAGCTAGGACGCCCGGGCAGGGTCTCGGAGTCTTGACCTGGCTGAGGGGTATCGGAGCGGGATTGGGGGAGCGCGCCCCACGTGCCTGTGACGCGGGGGCGGCCGGTAGGCGGCGGCGGCGACGCGGGCCGGCGGCCGGGAGGGCGGCACGGCGGGCGGCAGGATGCTGCGCGCCGCACTGCCGCTCCTCGGGGTGCCCCGCGGGGCCGGCGCCACCGAGCAGCCCCCCCCGGGGAGCCGGGGTCGCCGGACGAGCCTCCCCAGGCTTGGCGCTCTTCCGCTGGCAGTGGCACGAGGTGGAGGCGCCCTACCTGGTGGCGCTGTGGATCCTGGTGGCCAGCCTGGCCAAAATCGGTGAGTGCGTGTGCGCGCTAGGCCGGCCCCATGTCCCCCCGGTTCCCGTATCCCCGCTGGTTTCTGGCGCGGGTGCACGGACTTTGTTCCCCATCTCACAAATCCCGGCTCTATCTACCCAGTGCCTGCGCTGCCTCTTGGGAGGGGGGTCCTCCTTCCTCCCCTTCTTCTGGGCTCTCTGAGGATTCGCCTCCCCAAGGGCTCTCGAGCTCTTTTAGTCTCCTCCCTAGTCTCTTTTGCCCTCTCTGCCCCCCTTCTGTGACCCCCACCCCCATTTGCGATAAACCCTTCAGTCTGGTTCTCCACCAATCCCAGCCTCCTGGAAGACTCTGCCTGCGCGTGGGGCCGCTGCAGGGATGGGGGATCAGCCAGACCCAAGCAGCCTCCAGGGCGACCCCCTGCCAAGTTGTCCCTTCTCTAGCCTCCGCTGCCCCGCTAAAGACGCCCCCTTCGTGTGCCCAGCTGTGGGCTCAAAGAGCTGCATGCCTCCCGCTTCAGGGTGTCAGAAACTTCCAGTAACTGGGGTCTTTCTAGTGCTGCCTGCAACAAGATGCTTTACTAGCCGGACCACCGGACCACCTGGGGCGTGGAGAGCGCTCGAGGGTCCTTTCCCTGCCTGCTCGGTTTCCCTTGCTCTCCTGAGTGGTCCCTCCTCCACCGAGACCCTCCTCCTTCTCGCTGTTGTGCAGGCGCTGCTGTGGGGGTGACTAATTATAGCAGAGCGTTGCTACTCACTCCCGTCTATGCTGGCACAGCCTGTACTCCATCTCACCGGCTTCTTGTGGGAACCGCATTGCCTAGTGTTTGCCCCCCACCCCTCCTTCCCCTTCCCCTGTGCTGGGGAGTGTGTGCTGGGCTGGAGCAACTCTCCACACCATGGTGACAGCTCATTAATAACAGAAAATGGGACTTGAAGTGCCTGCGGGGAGCCTCTTGGTGCCAGCGTCCTGGCTTTTGTAAGAGGTTAGAGATTGCAGTGGAAGGTCCCGGAAAGAGAGGAGAGGTGCCCCCCAAGTTAGGGGTGCGCGCCGGAACATCTGTGAGGGGCTGGAAATGCACTGAGTTCCAGGTGGGCGCATCCTAGTGGTTTTGGGAGTCTCTTATTTAGGGTCTGTGGCGATGACAAGTTTCCCCTAAATCACACTGCTTTTGCTAGCTCGGATAACTCCTCCTACAGAGACAAGAGAAGGGAGCTGTCTCTTTAGCTGAAGAATAAAATTTCTAGCAGGGAGGGACCTGGGAGAGCGCCTCAGTCGTCCAGCTCCTGCCCACATGCTGGAGGCTGCCCGGTGTGGACCCCACAGTTGGGAGCAACCGTCAGCACTGCTGTCTTGATTTGTGGTACAAGTGGGGCCGCCAGTACACTCCAGCCAAGTATGTGTGAGCTCTGCAACCAAGCATACACAGCAAAGGCCACAGAAAACCAAGGGATGGGGCTGGAGCGATAGCCCAGCGGTAGGCGTTTGCTTGCGCGGCCGCCCATGCCGGCCAGGGTTCGATCCCGGATCCATATGGTCCCCGAGCACCGCCAGGAGTAATTCCTGAGTGTAGCCAGGAGTACCCCTGAGCATCGCCGGGTGTGACCCAAAAGCAAAAAAAAAAAAAAAAAAAAAAAAAAGAAAACCAAGGGAAGGCAAGGGGAAATCTAAGCAAATAGAGAGGGAGAAAGAACGGCAGAAAATACTGCCTGGTATACTCTTCCTTCAGCTTTGTTTGTTTTTTTTTTTTGTTTGTTTGTTTTTGTTTTTGCGTCACACCTGGCAATGCTCAGGGGTTACTCCTGGCTCTGCACTCAGGAATTACCCTGGTGGTGCTCGGGGACCATATGGGATGCCTGGGATAGAACCCGGCCGGGCACGGGCCGGCCGCATGCAAGGCAAATGCCCTACCCACTGGGCTATCGCCTCCAGCCCCATCCTCCAGCTTTATTGCTCTTCCCCTTCCTGCATTCACCACTTAGATGTACCAGCTACTTGCCTAGGCCCTTTGGGCACAGCTTCCGAAAGACTTTGGTAGAGGCCTTGCCAATTGCCCACCCCTCCAGAGATTGAATTGGGGTGAGGTGTTTGCTCTTGGTCTCAAGGGACAAGCGAAAGCCAACAGTTTTCTTTTAGGGACCGAGGCAAGAGTGGTAGTAATGCTAGAAACTTTCCTGCCTCCTCCATCAGATTTAATTTTCCTTGGCTGAGAATAGTCTGCCATTCTGCTAGGCACATTCTCACTCATTCCTTCGCCTTACCTATATAGTGAACATGGTTCCCATGTTATAGGAGAAGGTGAAGTTTTTGGGTAACTTAAATCATTTGCTTGGGATGACATTGCCTCCTTGTAGCAGACTGCATCATGGTCTAGTAATAGGTCAGGTTCACTAAGTGCTGACTGTAGAGCATGTTGCCAAGTGCTTCTGAGTAGATTATCTTATTTAAACTCATAATAGTCCTGTGGGGCTGGGCCGGAGTGATAGTCCAGCGGGTAGGGTGTTTGCCTTGCATGTGGCCAACCTGGGTTCTATCCCTGCATCCCATATGGTCACCTGAGCACCGCCAGGAGTAATTCCTGAGTGAAGAGCCAGGAGAAACTGCTGAGCATTGCTGGGTGTGACCCATAAAGAAAAAAAAATCCCATGGGTTCTTCTTTTTCTTTCTTTTTTTTCTTTTTATTTTTTTTTTTTTTTTTTTTTTTTTGCATTTTGGGTTATACCCAGTGATGCTTAGGGGTTACTCCTGGTTCTGTACTCAGGAAGTATTCCAGATGGTGCTCAGGGGACCATGTGGGATACTGGGGATCGAACTCAGGTTGACTGTGTGCAAGGCAAATGCCCTCCATGTTGTACTATCACTCCTGCCCCCACATATGGGTTCTTTGTACTTTTGTTTATTGGAGTTTGCGCCACTCCCAGTGGTGCTCAGGGCTACTTGCATTATTATTTTTTTTTTTTTTTTGCTTTTTGGGTCACACCGGCAATGCTCAGGGGTTACTGGCTCTGCACTCAGGAATTACTCCCTGGCAGTGCTCGGGGTATCATATGGGGGGCCGGGGATCGAACCCAGGCGGCACAGGCCGGCCGCATGCAAGGCAAACGCCCTACCCGCTGGGCTATCGCTCCGGCCCTGCATTATGGTTTTTAATTCCCATTTTGTGAATGAGAAAACTGAAAGACAGAGAGCTGAAGTTAACTGCTCCAAAGTCACAGAATCTAGAGAGATTAGATTTTGAACCCAGAGGCCCTGAGTTTTACAAGTATGCTATACATAAATTTACTAAGCAATATTCACCAAGATTCAGATACTGTCGATGGGTAAGCAAGATCACAAAGGTGAAACTGAGGCCAGAGAGATAGTACGACAGGTAAGGAGCTTTTGTCTTACATGCGGTGGACCTGCTCTACCTCCAGCATCACATCTGGTGCCCTGAGCTAGCCAGGCGTGCCCCACCTGCATGAAAAAGAAAGGTGGCACCTTCTGCGGATAAGCATATAGGGAGGGGCATTCCCAGAAGTGGGCAAAAGCAAACTAATGCTGAGGAGACAAGCTCTGGGAAACAGACCACTCGGGTGCACTGGGGACTCTGAACAAGGGCAGAGGTGCCCAACTTTCTGGCCCACTGTCCTCGTTTCAGAAAAAAATTTACTAGGGGCCAGGCGATAGCCCAGCGGGTAGGGCGTTTGCCTTGCACGCGGCTGGCCTGCCGCCCGGGTTTGATCCCCGCATCCCATATGGTCCCCAGAGCACCGCCAGGAGTAATTCCTGAGTGCAGAGCCCCCTGAAATCTGTCTTAAGAGAGCAACCAGAAAACACCCCCCAAGCCGCACTCACATCTGCTCCCTCACCCCACCCATTGTTCCAGCACCCCCACTCATGGTATCACCCACTTCGGAAACCACCTTGAGTCTGGCCCTTCTAGTCATCCTCCTTTCTGGTCCCAGGGTGAAGACCTGCTGAGACTGGGAGGTTCCAGGCCGGTGTGCATGCGCCGTGTGTGCCCGCTCACCCCCTGCATGCATCTCTGCCCCCTCTGCTAACACTTCCTGCCCTCTTCTGCACCATAGTGTTCCACTTATCCCGGAAAGTGACGTCTCTGGTCCCCGAGAGCTGCCTGCTGATTTTGCTGGGCCTGGTGCTGGGGGCATCGTCTTAGCTGTGGCCAAGAAAGCCGAGTACCAGCTGGAACCTGGCACCTTCTTCCTCTTCCTGCTGCCTCCCATTGTGTTGGATTCAGGCTATTTCATGCCTAGTCGACTGTTCTTTGACAACTTGGGTGCCATCCTGACCTATGCCGTGGTGGGCACACTCTGGAATGCCTTCACAACAGGCGTTGCCCTCTGGGGCCTGCAGCAGGCCGGATTTGTGGGTGAGTGACCTTAAGGCCAGGGCTGGCAGAGGGAGGCTGTCACTCATTCCCCAGTGCCCTGTCTGTCCAGCCCGGACGTGCCATGGTGGCAGAGTCATGCTCTGGGTGCCGTCCTAGGCCCCACTCCCGGAGTGCCAGGCAGTGCTCCAGATGGGCCCACGGCCTTCATTCAAGTCTCTGCCAGTCTCGTTTGGGCTTCAGTAGCCTGACAGCAGAGCAGGGGCTGGCTCCCCGGCTGCGTGTGGGCTGCTGAGGCTGGGAACCCGCCTGGACGCTCGGCTGCTTCCTGCTCTCTGTGCCCACACTGCCGCTTGCCAGCCCTGCTTCCCTGAGGCCCAGCTCATGCTCTGGGGTGGACCCACATCCTGGTGCTGCCCCAGCCACAGTCAGGGTGGTTTTCTGCCTTCAGCATTCATTTTATTTATTGTCTTCGTGGTGTCAGGGATCCAACCTTGGGGCTCCACACCTGCAAGGCACGTACTCTGCTGCTGAATGACATCCGTGAACTTTTTCTAATGGTGCTGGGATCTAGTGCATGGTCTCACACACGTGAAGCCTGTGTTTCTCTGCTGAGACACATGAACACGCATATTATTGGGCTGGAGAGAGAGTACAGAGTAAGGCACTTGCCTTTAGCGTATGGCCGACCTTGGGTTTGAGCTCTTGAATCATATATGGTTTCCATACCACCACCAGGAGTGACCCCTGAGCAAAGAGCAAGGAGTAGCCCCTGAGCACTGCTGGCTGTGGTCCCTGAACACCCCCCTCCCCGTCTGTATTACACATTCCTTGAATGCAAAGTCCAGTGCTGTGTAGCCAG
This sequence comes from Cryptotis parvus, assembly GCA_021461705.1. NCBI lineage: Eukaryota > Metazoa > Chordata > Mammalia > Eulipotyphla > Soricidae > Cryptotis > Cryptotis parvus. The sequence goes on from JAJIBD010009225.1 coordinate 28,004, forward strand.
GGCCCAATTCTTCTGGACAACCCTGCAGAGACAGCACATGTCCCATTTATTGGGGAGGGGCGCGTCGACACGCAGTTCCTGTGCGGGGCCAAGGCGGGCCTGAGAGGTCTGTTTCACCGAGTCCTTTGCCTTCCAATGCCCAGTCCGCTCCATCCTCAGTACCTGCCCGCGCCCTGCCTCCGCCTAACGTTCAGCCCTGCTTGGTGATCCTTCAGAGTTCTTCCAAGGTGCCAGGGAGGTGTGCCATCTCTGCCTGGGGATGCCAGGTGGGTTTTCTGCTGAGGTGGAACTCTTTAGGGCAGAAAAAGGAAGAAAAATTGGCTCATCTTTGTCATAGTAAGCTTGATGCCGGCCAGTATATATTGGGCCCTGGTATACAGAAAGGTTTTTCTGAGGTAAGGTCTGTTACCTTCCCCACGACTGCATGAGGAGATGGAGGCTGGCAGAGAGAGTTTAAATCCTGTGGTGCTCTTGCTACTCTCTTCAGCCCTCACGGTTGGAACATACCGCCACTCCGCCGCTGAGAACTGTGAGTGTCACATCCTTTAGCTGAGAACCACAGGTGCCGGAGAAGGCGCCCTTTGTTCTGCTCCCGATAAAGCCAGGCCACTGCTGGTGGTTGGCCTGACAGCGGCCACTCTGGACCCAGGGCTGGCTCAGCTTCCTGGTGCCATCGAGCTTTCTTAGCCCACACTTGGGTTGATTTTTTTTTCTTTGTTTTGTTTTGGGGGCCACACCTGGCAGTGCTCAGGGTTTACTGCTGGCTCTCTGCTCAGGGATCATTCCTGGTAGTGCTCAATCAGGAACCATGCGAGACACCAAAGATCAGAGCCCGCTCAGCTGCATTCAAGGCATGTGCCTTGCGTGCTGTATTATTCTCTGGCCCCTTAAGGGCTGATCTTTGCTGCCGACTTGTGGGGAAGTCACTGTGTCGGTGACAGAGCCCACAGCCCACAGCCGGTAAGTGGCCACACCAAGCCTTGGGCCCAAGTCTCCTGACCTGCAGGCCAGCGCTGTCTCCCACCCTCCACGTCCTCCTGGGTGTCCTGGTCAGAAGAGCGGGATGGAGTCTGGGTCCTAGGAGATGCCGCCCCTCACGGCGGATGTCCCCGTCTGCTCTCACAAGCCCCTAGAGTGCAGGCGGGCTTTCTGACTTCCTGCTCTTCGGGAGCCTCATCTCTGCCGTGGACCCCGTGGCCGTGCTGGCTGTCTTTGAGGAGGTGCACGCCAACGAGGCGACTCTTCATCATCATCGTCTTCGGCGAGTCCCTCCTCAACGATGCGGTCACTGTGGTGAGTCACTCCGCCCCTCACCCCGGGCTGTGTGCGCTGCCCAGCGCGCCTGCCCTTCCCGGCATTGCCGCACCCACCCCCTCCCCGCTGACGCCCCTCTTCTCACTCAGGTGCTGTACAAGGTCTGCAACTCCTTTGTGGAGATGGGCTCTGCCAGCGAGGCAGGCCACGGACTACCTAAAAGGAGTCGGTCAGTATTCCCCCTCGGCTGGTGTGGGTCACCTGCCATCCTGGGGTTGCCGAGTCTCCCGCTGTGCACCCCATCACTACACCTCTGCATAAGGAGGCGCTCTGGGTTGCCTCGCTCTCTTCCCCTCTCTGGAGCTGTGGGGGGCCCTGAGTCTCTGAGCAGGAGGGCCTTTCCTGAGCTCCCGAGCCCGGCCGCTCCACTCCCCGCCACGCAGCAGTCTTGACAGCCCGGGGTGGGGCCGGGCCGGGCTCACGCTGACCCCACTCCTCCCCCAGCCTCCCTGTTTGTGGTCAGTCTGGGCGGGGCAGCCGTGGGCTTAGTCTTTGCCTTCCTCCTGGCCCTGACCACACGCTTCACCAAGCGGGTCCGCATCATCGAGCCGCTGCTGGTCTTCCTCCTCGCCTGCGCGGCCTACCTCACAGCTGAGATGGCCTCACTCTCCGCCATTCTTGCGTGAGTCCTGGGGGGCACCTAGTGGGCTGGCCTGGTGGGCAGGGGGCCTCTGGAGACAGTTGTTCCTCACGGGGATGGCGGCTGGACCCTGAGGTATTGGTTTCCAGAAGTGGGAGTTGGAAGAGTCACCCTCAGATACTCTTCCAGGATCTGCCTTCCTATAGTCCCGGTCATCTCGACCCCCCCATTCTTCCTCTGAGGTACCCGCGGAGGTCTGGGCTGAGCAGGAAATGGAGCTCAAGGCTTAGTGTTGAGCTCAGTGGCTGCAGCCCTCCAAGTGTCAAGAGGCCGCCAGAGAGCATGTTCAGTCCTGTCTGTCTCCAGGGCCTCGAGTGGCGGCGCTGGGGCCCTTTCTCCAGGGTCCATGAACTCTCCTGGGACTCCATGTCTCCCCAGGTTCTGCTCTGAGAGGCTGGTCTGATTTTGTTTTGGGGCCACACCTGGCAAGTGCTCAGGCCTTACTCTTGGCTTTGTGTTCAGGGATCACTCCTGACGGGGCTCAGGAGACTATTTGTGGTGCTGGGGATCTAACCCAGGTTCACCTCTATGCAAGGCAAGCTCCCAACCTGCAGTCCTATTACTGTAGCCCAAGACTGACTATTTGTGAAGGGCAAAGCCTTGTCCTGCAGCAGACTCAGCCCCCAGAACCTGAGTCTCTTGCGCCCCTCTCCTCATGGCACCCATGTCTCCTGACCTCCCCAGGGTGACTATGTGTGGCCTGGGCTGTAAGAAGTATGTGGAGGCCAACATCTCCCATAAGTCCCGCACAGCTGTCAAATACACCATGAAGACGCTGGCCAGCTGCGCCGAGACGGTCATTTTCATGCTCCTTGGCATCTCGGCTGTGGACTCTTCCAAGTGGGCCTGGGACTCTGGGCTGGTGCTGGGCACCCTCTTCTTCATCCTGTTCTTCCGAGCCCTCGGTATTGCCGACACCCTCTGCTCTCCTGCTCTCCTTCCTGCCCCGCCCCTCCCTACAGCTCACCCCTCATCTGAGTCCACCTCCTTGCCATGTCCTCAGCAACTACCCCCCGCCCTTGCTGCCTCCCCATGGTTGCTCGCTGCACCCGGCCCCTGTCCAGCCTGAGCCCAGATCCTGGGGACTGTCTGTCCCCCCATGCCCTCTACTCCAGCCCTGCTCCCACTGGCCTCCCCTCCTGCTGTAGGCGTAGTCCTGCAGACGTGGGCGCTGAACCAGTTCCGGCTGGTCCCCTCTGGACAAGATTGACCAGGTGGTGATGTCTTATGGGGGGTCTCGGGGGGGCTGTGGCCTTCAAGCTCGTCATCCTCCTGGACAGGACCAAGGTCCCTGCCAAGGACTACTTTGTGGCCACCACCATCGTGGTGGTCTTCTTCACGGTCATCGTGCAGGTGGGAGAGCCCAGGAGGCTAATGGGAGAGGGACTGGCCCAACCGAGGGAAGCTGGGAATACCTGAGGGATGAGGGGGAAGGGGCGTGCGATGAGGTGGGGAACGGGAGCCGAACCTAAGCCTGGTGACCGGTAAAGAAAGAGCCGGGAGGCCCGGAGCGGGGAACGCGGCTTACCCCCTGCCTGTCCGTAGGGCTTGACCATCAAACCTCTGGTCAAGTGGCTGAAGGTGAAGAGGAGGCGGAGCACCACAAGCCCACCCTGAACCAGGAGCTGCACGAGCACGTGGGTACCAGCGCCCCGTCCTGCGCGTCCCGCTGGCCCTTCTATTCTGAGCAGAGTCCTGATCCAGTCCCCCTCCCCGCCCCCTTCTAGACCTTTGACCACATTCTGGCTGCAGTGGAGGGACGTTGTGGGGCACCATGGCTACCACTACTGGAGGGACAGGTGAGGGAGCTGCCCAAGCTCCCTTCAGCAGTAGCCGCCTCACCAGCCAGGGCAACCTGGGGAAGGGCCCACTCGAGAAGGGACATGGGGGGCCCTTGGTGGCATTCCGGGCCTCAGGATCAGCCCCAACTCCCCAGAAAGGTCCGCTCAGCCCGACTTGGTCTGGGCAAGTGGCCTCTGTGTGCTTGGCTCTGCCTGCTCATCTCAGGATCCGCCTCACCCCTCCCTCTTTGCCCCCCCACCGCCTTTTTTTGCCTTTAGCACGCACCCTTGCCCCCTCACCTTCACCCTCTTCATCTTACGGACCATCTCCCAGAGGTGTCAGATCCTTAGAATCTCTCCCTATCATTCTCTCTAATTCCCTTTGTAGTTTTTGTCATGGTTGTACTTTCATGGTTGTCTGTGAAAATTCAGCCAGTGTCGGGTTTTTTCCCATAACTCTGTGCCACAGGGGCAGGCCCTGAGAGTGTCTCTGGCCGAGCCCCCACTTGGAGCATAGGCCAGCACTGATGGTGCCCCCTATCCTGTCCGAGGAGGGGCTTGCTAACTTCGGCCCAGGCGATGGCATTCAGGGTGCACCTGGCATCCTCTGTAGGTGGGAGCAGTTTGACAAGAAGTACCTTAGTCAGCTGCTGATGCGGCGATCAGCCTACCGCATCCGGGACCAGATCTGGGACGTGTACTACAGGCTCAATATTCGGGACGCCATCAGCTTCGTGGACCAGGTGAGCTGCTGCCCATGGTGGGTGGGCAGGTGGCTGGGCCAGACGAGCAGGGCAATGGGGTCCATGATGCAGGGGGGGTGGGAATTTCCATCAGACTCCTGGGTCCCATGAAGTAGCTGCTGCAGGCGTCAGTTGGCCAAATGCTGCCCCTGAGAGCTCGCTAGCAGAACAGGGTAAGAAGTAGCTGGTCCCAGTTGCGGAAGTGGTTTCTTTATTTTGACTTGGGGGGCCACACCTGGTGGTGTTCAGGTCTTATTCCTGGCTCTGTGCTCAAGGGATCATCCCTTGTGGGGGCTTGGGGAACCATATGGGATCTTGGGGATCGAACTGGGGTCAGCCACAAGCAAAGCAAGGACCCTGTCCATTGTTCATTCTGGCCCCCCAAGTGACTTATTTCTTATCACAGACTGGTGACCTTGGATAAGTCACTTTGCGTTTCAAAAATAAAAAGTTTCCTCATTTGTAGGAAAGTGGGAATAAGGGTGCCGGAGCAGTAGTACAGTAGGTAGGGTGTTTGTCTTACACACGGCTGACCTGGGTTAGGTCCCCTGATATTCCATATGATCCCCTGAGCACTTCCTGGAGTAATTCCTGAGTGTAGAGCCAGGAATAACCCCTAAGCATTGCTGGGTGTGAGTCTCTGGGGATTCAATATGTAAAGTGCCTCACTTCAGTGTGTGGAACAACAAAAGGACAAAATAAGGGCCAGAGATGTGGCTCAGAGGTGGAGCATGTAGTACCTTGCTCAGTAAGGCCATGGGTTTAATCCCTGGTACTAAAAAAAAGATAAAGAAAAGAAGAAAGAAAGAAAGTAAGGGGGCGGGCGTAGCCCAGGGGTAGGGCGTTGCCTGCACACGGCCGCCTCTCGCCTGGGTTCGATCCCCGCATCCCATATGGTCCCGGAGCACCGCAGGAGTGATTCCTGAGTGCAGAGCCAGGGTAGCCCCTGAGCATTGCCGGGTGTGACCCAAAAAGGCAAAAAAAAAAAAAGAAAAAGAAAGAAAGTAAAAAGGATGAGACAATGTTAACTATTGTTATTCTTATTTATTTTTTTAGTAGGGAGGCAGAGGTTTGGGCCACACCTAGCAGTGCTTCTGGCTCTGTACTCAGGAATTACTCCTGGTAATGCTTGGGACGCTATGGGATGATAGGAATTAAACCCAGGTCAGCCATGTGCATGGCCAATGCCCTACCTGCTATACTATTGCTCTGGCCCCAATATGTTAATCTTTTTTGAGGCCACACCTGACAGTGCACAGGGCTCACTCCTGGCTTTGTGCTTAGGAGTCCCTCCTGGTGGGCTTGGAGGAACCTGTGTAGTGCTGGACATTGAACAGTTGGCCACATGCAAGGCAAACACTCTGCCAATGTACTAACACTCTAGTCCCCTCTTTTTTTCTTTTTGGGTCACACCCAGCAATTCTTGGGGTTACTCCTAGCTCTCTGCACTCAGGAATTACTCCTGGCTGTGCTCAGGGGACCATATGGGGTGCCAGGAATTGAACCTGGGTCAGCTGTGTGCAAGGCAAACACCTTACCCGCTGTACTATCTCTCTGGCCCCTATTATTCTTCTTGAAATTAAAAAAAAAAGTCATCCTTTAAATACCTGCCTCCCTCTGTCTGATAGCTCTCAACTTTTACCTTTGCCCGGCCTCACAGGGAGGCCACGTCCTGTCCTCCACGGGCCTCACTCTGCCCTCAATGCCCAGCCGCAATTCTGTGGCCGAGACCTCGGTGACCAACCTGCTGTAAGTCCTTGAGCCTCCTTCCCCTTCTGGGCTGCTCTCCAGTGGGTGCTCGAAATCTCTACTGGGGAAGGTTGTGAGCCCCTCCCTGTGCCTGGGCGGGGGTCCTCCCTTCCCAGTGCTCTTGCTCCCTGCCCTGCAGAAGGGAGAGCGGCAGTGGAGCGTGTCTGGATCTGCAAGTGATCGACACGGTCCGCAGCGGCCGGGACCGAGAGGACGCTGTCATGCACCATCTGCTCTGTGGTGGCCTCTACAAACCTCGCCGGAGGGTGAGTGCGGCTGGGCGGGGGGGCGTCCTGGGCATGGGGGTGTCTGGCCACGGTCACAGGCCTGTGAAGGGCCAGAGATGCCCAGCGGGAAGGAAGTGTGGGCTTCACAGTAGCTAATAACCTGGAGCTGCGTTTTTGAGGGGAAAAAATGCTAATGTTGAAGGACCTGCCTGTTAGCAGAGTGCAGATTGGAGCGGGAGGGTGAGAGCTTCGTGGTGGGAGGGAAGGGAGCCCCAGGGGGTGACAGACAGGAGGAGGGGTGCTGAGGAGGCCTGTGGACCAGCTTAGTTAGGGGAAGACAGACCCTTTTTGGGGGCTAAGGGAACCCCCTGCAACCCCACAAGGGGGCAGCAAGCCATTGTCTTGCGTCTTTCTGGAAAGGGCAGCCCAGCTCATACCATTCCAGGCAGTTTTTAATGAGGCTGTTTCTACTGTTAAGACAGAATTGGCTTCTTTTGACATGCTCCCACGGGCCCTCATTTGACTCTGAGGCTCTGCAGAATAAGGTTTCAAAGAACTGGCAGCAGCTCGATCTGCACAGGCCTTCCTGCCCTCAGGCCAGCCTCTCCGTCCCTGGTCTTCTCCAGTCACAGGAAAAGAGGCCTAGAGTGGATGGCCATTGGGGTTGTGGTACATAAAGGCCTCTCACCCTTCTTGTTCTAGAACTTTCCGTTCTCTTTCCATAGCGGTGCTCCGGTGTTGGTTTGCTACCCTGGGGCCTCATTTTGTCCTTAAAATCAGGCACCCCTCATCTTCCTCACTTTATGCCTCTTAAATCTGTGTCATCCTGGGCTTTTGTTTTGCCCTTTTTTTTTTTTTCTTATGGTAATTTCAGTCTTTCAGAAAAACTAGAGAGGAGAAAATAACACATTTATCTACCAGCCAGATTATTGATGCATGGTTAGCCTTGGAACATTCTTTTTCCTAGTCTGCAAACCCCATCCATATTTCATTATTGTAAATCAAACCCCAGACATCATATATAAATAGTTTAGAATGTACTGCCAGATGGTACTACCTTAAAAATTTATTAAGGTAATATTGCTTTAAAAGACTTTTATTTTTAAGACCATAAATAAATATAATTATTATTTTGCAGTGCAGAAATTGAGCTGAGGTCAGTACATGCAAGGCATGTGCTTTGCCATAGAGCCATATCCCTAGTTTTTAAAAACAATTTTTTTTGGGGGTGGGGACCAATCCCAGTAGCTGTGCCAGGGAAGAACCTGGGTCTCCCTAAGTACAAAGCATCTACTCTAGTCCTCTGGGCCATTTCTTGGTCCCAAGACAATTTGTTTGTTTGTTTGTTTGTTTTTGGGCTATACCTACCTAGCAATGCTCAGGGGTACTTCTGGCTTTGTACTCTGGAATCACTCCTTGCAGGCTCAGGAGACCATATAATATATATATATATATATATATATATTTTTTTTTTTTTTTTTTTTCTTTTTGGGTCACACCTGTCAATGCTCATGGGTTTCTCCTGGGTCTGCACTCAGGAATTACTCCTGGCGGTGCTCAGGGGACCATATGGGATGCTGGGGATCAAACCCGGGCCAGCATGGGCTGGCCACATGCAAGGCAAAACCCCCTACCCGCTGGGCTATCGCCTCCGGCGATATATTTTCAATGTTACAGTTTCATATACATCTTTAACATATGTTTTTACCCTACACCCACTGCCAGAGTAGTAAGAACTGGGGCCAGAGAAATAGTATACAGTGGGCCGGGCACTTGAGTTGTATATGGCCGACCGGGATTTTTGAATCCCAGCATCCCACATGCTTCCCCATCCACCACCGGGAGTGACTCCTGAGTGCAGAGCCAGGAGTAACCCCTGAGCATCGCAGGGGTGTGGCTCCCAAACAAACAACAGACAAGCAAAACTATTAAGATTTTTTGTTAAGGTTTTCTTTTTCATACAGGGGTTACTTTCAGCTCTGTACTCAGGGATCATCTGTATTCCTGATGGTTACTGCGCATATACAATCCTGGGGATCAAACCCTTGTTAGATGCATGCAAGGACAACTCCTTACTATACTATCTCTCTGACCACATCCTTTTAACCTCCTAAATGGTGCTCTGTAGACTTGGAGGCCCCTCCCAGAGAGTCTCAGCCAATGGGCCAAGGCACTTTGCTGCTCAGGTATAGCAGAATTGCTTGGGCAGGGCCAGAGTGATAGTCCAGCGGTTAGGGCTTCTGCCTTGCACACGGCCAGCCAGTACCGGCCTGCGTTCGATCCTCGGCATCCCATATGGTCGCCCGAGCACCTCCAGGAGTAATTCCTGAGTGCAGAGCCAGGAGAAACCCCTGAGCATCGCCGGGTGTGACCCAAAAAGCAAAAAAATAATTGCTTGGGGACCACATATGAAAGTGCTCAGGGGCCCCCAGGGAGGTGTTTGGGGGACCACGTGATGCCTGTGATCAAAACCATACAGGCATGTGTCTCAACCCCCTGAACTGTCTCTCTGGTGCAAAGTAATAAGAACCATAGAAAATATAATCATAGTATCACTATTACAACAAATATCAATAATTCCTTCTATATCGACTATCTGGTCAGTTGTTCAGTAATACCTTTGCCTGGATGTTTTCTTATATGTTAGGATCAGAGTAAATCCCATACTTTGCATCTACTAAATATGACTCCTTATTTTAAAAAATGTATGTATGACTATTCCCTCTTTCCACCCCCTTATTTATTGAAGAAAATGACATCTTAAAAAAACAATGACATCTTGTCCCAGAGATTATCACTCTCCATGGATTTTTTTTATTTATTTTTTTGCTTTTTTGGGTCACACCCAGCGATGCTCAGGGGTTTCTCCTGGCTCTGCACTCAGGACTTACTCCTGGCGGTGCTCGGGGGACCACATGGGACGCCGGGGATCGAACCCGGCCGGCATGGGCCGGCCGCGTTCAAGGCAAACGCCCTACCCGCTGGGCTATCGCTCCGGCCCACTTTTTTTTTTTTTTTTGCTTTTTGCATGGATGTTTATTTTGGGGTTACCCCTCATAGTTTCCATGGGACTTCCCCTGATTCTGCTCCGGGTGATACCTGGCAGTGCTCAGGGGACCATGTACCATGTACCCCAAACCTCTGTACATCTTCAGCCCTATAGATTTTGTTGATGGTGTTCTGGTGGTGGTGTTTCACATATTCCTTCATCCCCTGTATTTCTAGTTGAATCGAGAGGTCTGGTTAGGTTTAGGAACATTCCATAGGCATGCAGCATATTTCTCAGTGCATTACAGCAGTAAGTGCAAAGTAATTGGTTGTCTGTGGCTGTGTAAGATTGGCCAGTGGGAGCTGGGAGCTAGTTCTAAGGGCTACGGTGTTTGCTTTCATGCTGGAGCCCAAGTTTAGATTCTCTGTATTATGTGTTCCCCTGAGCACCAAAAAGTGACTGACCCCTAAATACCCCAGGTGCTGCCACCCCCAAAAAATGATTGACCAGTGGCTTCATTTTTTTAAATTTTATTTTTTCCCCCAGTGGTTTCATTGTAACCAGTTATTAGTCAAGAGTGTGGGGCGAAGTGATAGTACAGTGGGGAGGGTGTTTGCTGCATGTGGCTGACCTGGCTTCAATCTCCAGCAATCCATATGGTTCCCGGAGCTCCGCCAGGAGTAATTCCTGAGTGCAAAGCCAGGAGTAACCACTGAGTATTGCCGGTGTGACCTAAAAAAGATTAAAAAAATAAAAAGAAAAAGCTAGGAGTGTGAGGCTAGAGAGAAAGCACAGCAGGGAGGGTGTTTGCCTTGCATACAGCTGACCCAGGCTCCATCCCTGGCATCCCATATAGTTCCCTGAGCACCACTAGGAGTAATTCCTGAGTGAAGAGCCAGGAGTAACCCCTGAGGATTGCCGAGGTGTGACACTAAAAGCAAAAAGAAGGGGCCAGAGCAATAGCCCAGCGGGTAGGGCGTTTGCCTTGCACGCGGCGGCCTGTGCTGGCCTGGGTTCGATCCCCAGCATCCCATATGGTCCCCGAGCACCGCCAGGAGTGATTCCTGAGTGCAGAGCCAGGAGTAGCCCCTGAGCATTGCTGGGTGTAACCCAAAAAAGCAAAAAATAAATAAATAAATAAATAAAAGCAAAAAGAAAAAGAAACTAGAGTGAGACAGTGCTTTTGTTTGTTCATTGTTGCATGATTCAGCCTCTCATTCCATAATCTTCATGTCTGCCACCAAATATCTGCTCAGACTGACATCATCTGAACATCGGCTTCATCTGTTCACTTGTATTCATCCAAATCATAAAAATGCACAACAGGCTGCAACTAAGCCAGAGACCAATGACCTTTCACTAGGGGTTTTCATCCAGCTTGACATGGATCAAGTATTCTGGGGTATATTTACACAGCCAGTTCTGAATCCCCTTGGTCATACTTAACCCAACCCCTAATTTCTCCTGTATCACTAGTGCGAGAGACCGAGGTGACTAGGCTGCAGTTTGAGATAGGCGGTGGAGTTACAGGGCGGGATGGCCCGGAGATGATTTGGAAACCATCTATACAGATGTTTCCTGATGGGAAAGTATGTCAGTATCCGTGGGAAATCGGCGAGCCCCACATTCCTGCCTTTGCCTCCCTCAGTGGATAGCCTGGAACAGGGTGAAGAGTCCAGGGCAGGGCCCAGAGAGGTAGTACTGAGGTTGAGGCCTTTGCTCTGCATCCAGACAAGCCGGGTTCTAACCCTGACCACGGAGAGGGTCCTCTGAACACCGCCAGGGATCACTCCTGAGCACAGAGCCAGAAGGAGCCCTGAGCACTGCCGGCTGTGGCCCAAAGATCAAAAAAGTAAAAGGGGGCCGGGCGATAGCCCAGCGGGTAGGGCGTTTGCCTTGCACGCTGCTCACCTGTGCCGGCCAGGGTTCAATCCCCAGCATCCCATAGGGTCCCCGAGCACCTCCAGGAGTAATTCCTGAGTGCAGAGCCAGGAGAAACCCCTGAGCATCGCTGGGTGTGACCCAAAAAGCAAAAAAAAAAAAAAAAAAAAAAGGGAAAAAGTAAGTCCCCATGGTCTCACTGTGGCTCTGACAAGAGACACTTGTCACTGATATCTCAGAATTGGGAAAGGTGGCACAGTAGGGGACGGGAGCCTGATTGGAGTGAAGAGGTTGTGGAGGCAGAAAAGCGCCTGTTGTGAATGGAGGATGGAGGCGCCTGGCTGGGTTGTCTTGCTTTGATGTTTAGTCCGCGTGAGTTCGGGTTTCTGAGGGGGAGCCGAGGCCCCAGGCTCACGGCAGGGCGTTGTCATTGGCAGTACAAGGCCAGCTGCAGCCGCCACTTCATCTCGGAGGATGCGCAGGGAGCGGCAGGACAAGGAGGTTTTCCAGCAGAACATGAAGCGGCGGCTGGAGTCCTTCAAGTCCACCAAGCACAACGTCTGCTTCACCAAGAACAAGCTGCGCTCAAGGCCGGCCGCAAGAAGGCACGAGGCGCCTGTGCCCTAGGGGGCTGGGCACGGGCTTGAGCTCCCACGCGTTGGAATCCACCGGGACCCCCATTGGCTTATTCTTGGGGCCTTGGTGGGAGAGCAGTTCAGGTGACCTTTGGAATTTTCCGGGGGCTTGGGGGATCCTGTACCCCCTCAGCAATGTTTACTGATAGAGGGAAACATTCAGGAGAAAGATGAATGTTTCAGTGGGCGCGCAACTCTCTGAGCCCCAGCTCCAGCCCTGGCTGCAGCCCTTTTGTTACACAGATGGAGTCTGGGCCTCCTGTCTCAGCCTGAGGCTCAGGGATTTTTTTTTTATTTGCTCCTCAGAAGGACAGTGTGATGAGCACTGAGGCTACAAATGGGAAAACACCGCGAGACTTGGGCCTACAGGACACAGGCAAGGCGGTGTGGGGGGACTGAAGCCTGGAGGGGTTCAGGGGAGCACCACGAGCCGGGCTCCTCCCCTCAGATGGGCATAAGCACGTGGGTTCCTAGCTCAGAGCAGCGAGGGAGGCCTGGGCTACAGTACAGTGGGTGGTACAGTGGGTGCTTGCCTTGCATGCGGCCGACCTGGGCTCAGTTCCCGGCACCCCATATGGTCCCCTGAGCTCACCAGGAATGATTCCTGAGTGCAGAGTTAAGACTAAGCCTGAGCACTGCTGGGTGTGGCTCCCAAACAAAAGCAACCAGAAAAAGTGGTGCTGGAGATAGTCACTAGCCAGGGGGCCACCGGTGGGGGCCGAGGGCATAGGCACTTGGTGGGGAAGGGGACCTTGGTCGGGCCTTGAACAGCTGCTCCCGGGGGGCTCCAGCGTCCTGTCTTTCAAACTTGGAGTCCGAGGAATCTGGGGTGCTTTGGTCCCTGCTCTCAGTTGTGAAGAGGGAAGGGGAGCAGGAGGCGGGGAGTTTCTGGAGGCGCCTCCTTGGGCTCTGCAGTCCCCCTCCCCCACCCACCTCACTGGTGCTGAAGCAGCCCGAGGGAGAAAGAGAGTCTCCCTGAGGGGGTGGAGACTGGAGGCTGGGCTGGCTGCCCCACACTTGGTGCTTGACCACGTCCAGGCGCTGTGATCCTCACTGTGGAGTCTGAGGGAGGAGGAGGACAGTGACAGTTCGGGAGACAGAGAAGGAGGATGACAGGGGATCATCTTCGTGGCTCGGGCCACCAGCGGGTTCTGCAGGAGGGCAAGGCCTCAGGTGAGGCTCGGCCGCTCCCTCTCGTCTCTCACTCTTCCATCTTCACTGACTGCCTCAGCAGGGACTGAGCACCCTAATTCCTTGCTGCTCTGCTCTATATTCTCTCTTTCTGGAGGGGGCCACACCTGGCAGTGTGGAGGGGTTACTCCTCACTCTGCTGAGGCATCACTCCTGGTGGTACTCTGGGGACCATATGGGTGCTGGGACCTAACTGGTCAGCTGCGTAGAAGGCAAGTGCCCTACCCCCCGGACAATCACTCTGGTCCATCCTTCCTCCTCTTTTTCTCCGTTCTTTTTTTTGCCCCAGCCGGCCACCCCCCCCCCGGCTGGCACCCCCTCCGGCCCCTTTCCTCTTTTCTTTTTCATCCTCCCCCCCCTTATTCCTTTCTGGGCTTTTGGGCCACATCAGGAGCTATTCATTGGCTCCTTGTTCAGGAAGTGGCCCCTGACAGTGCTCAGGACGTCTATATGGTGTTGGAGACCAAACCAGGGTTGACTACATGCAAGAAGGCAAATGACTTAACCACTTAACTATCTCTCTGGCCTCTTTTTTTTTTTTTTGCTTTTTTGGGTCACACCCAGCAACGCTCAGGGGGTTACTCCTGGCTCTGCACTCAGAAATTACTCCTGGCAGTGCTCAGGGGACCATATGGGATGCCGGGGATCGAACCTGGAGTCGGCTGCGTGCAAGGCAAACACCCTACCTGCTGGACATCGCTCCAGCCCTTTTTAAATTTATTTTAATTTAAAATAAAAAAATGGGGGTCACATCTGGTGGTGCTCAGGGTTTGTCCTGTCTTTAAGCCCAGGGGTCACTCCTGGCAGGCTCATGGGACCATGAGATGCTGGGGATTGAACCCAAATTGGCCACATGCAAGGCTCGAGCCTGCCTGCTGTGCTTTGACTCTGGCCCCTCTAGGTAGCTCTTTAAGCAGCTCTGGGCCCATCCCTGAGGCAGCTCTGTGCTCCCCTTAGCCACCAAATCCTGGCACAGAGGCTGGGGAGCCGCTCAAAGGGCTGAGCTCAGGCTGTGCGTGCTGGAGCCCCAGTTCTGACTGCTGGTGTCCCTGAGCACCACTGGGAGTGACTCCTGAGCACAGAGCTGGGAGTAGCCCCTGAGCTCTGCTGGGTGTGGCCCCCAAATCCAAACAAACAAAATCATAGTACATATATGTATGATCTGGGAAAAGTGGTCTGACTTTTTTGTCTTGGGGCCACACTGGGCGATGCTCAGAGGTTACTCCTGGCTCTGTGCTTAGGGATCAGTATGGGGTGATCCTATGGGGTGCTGGGCAAATGCCCTGCCTGCTGAACAGTCTCTTGGGCTCCCAAAATGAATCGAATTATGTAAATGTATTTGCAGTGGAAAGGGCCACTGTGAGGGTGATGAGACCACCTGTCCTCTTTGTCCCCAGGGAAGCCTTGAGGTGTGCCCGAGCCCTCGGGTCATCCCACCCTCCCCAACCTGCGCCGAGAAGGAGCTGCCTTGGAAGAGTGGGCAGGGGGACCTGGCGGTCACGTGTCCTCAGAGACCACCAAGATTGTGCCAGTGGACATGCAGATGGGCTGGAACCAGAGCATCTCGTCCCTGGAGAGCCTGGCGCCTCTCCGCCCTGTCACGCAGAGCCCCGGCTCTTGCCCGCCTGCCTGCCCGGCCCCTGGCCGCTGAAGAGCTGCAGGCCTTGCCCGACCCGCCTTCCCATCCGCCTTCCAACCCCCCCCCCACCCACCGCCCAGCTTTGCCTTTCCCCGAGCCTGGCCAAGGCCGGCCGCTCCCCCGCAGTGAGAGCAGCGCTGACCTCCCCCTGCAGCCCGAGCTGCAGCCCCTCATGGGACACGAGGACCACAGCCACCTCAGCCGGGCACTGCCAACTCCCACTGGTGCATCCGCTTCAACAGAGGCGGCCGGCTGTAGCCCGGGGCTGGGGGACTGTTCCCGGGTCCTAAGCAGCCGGGCTGGACTGACTGGGGACTGGAAAATTCTCCTGGGCTGGCCTTCCTGGAGCCTTTCCCCACCCTTCTGTGGCCCTTCTGTGAGGGCCGTACACTGCTCTTAGGCCGTGTCCAGAGCTGCTGGGGGCTGCATGGAGATGGGGAATGGAGGCCCTTCCCCAGTGAGTCCTCCTGGGGTCACTCTAGCCAGCTGTTCCTGGCCTCAAAGCAAGGTGTCTCATTGCTCTGGACTTTCCTGGTCTGCCCCCAGCACAAGGACAGGCTGGGTACGGAGGCCACGTAAATGCTGGTCCCAGAGGCTGGAAGTGGGAGGCACCCACCTTGCCACGCCCCCGCGGTCCCATTCGAGGGAGTCTCCACTCCTTGCTTGTTCTCCTTCCCTGGGCTGCCATTTGGGCGGTGATTCCTCCACTCCTAGGATCCGTGTCCAGAGCTCCACCAGGGTGACTCGAGCGTAGAGTGACATGGCTCAGTGTCACACCTGGCTCTAGATTTGGGGAGAAGGGAGAGACAGAGGTCTCTGGGCTCCTCCATTGCGGCCTGGAGACTCCCCAGGCTAGAATAGAAGTGGGGCCGGATGCCGGACTCGGGGACAGGGCACTTGCCGCTCTGTTTTGTACCTTGAATCTAAGGCGCAGTAAACATCTCTCGATGGGCAGGGGTGACAGCGTTTGTGTGTCTTCAGGTTCTGGGGTAAGAAGGGTGCAGGGCTGACCAGGGAGGGGAAGGGGGTTGCTTCCCACCGCTGAGACAGGCCTTCTGGGCCAAAGAACGGAGGCGGGGAAGGGCGGCTACACCCACTGGCCCTTCCTCCCATCTCCCTGCAACCTTCTCAGTACTGTGCTTTTAGCGGGGCTAAATCCAGGGGTCCACTGTGTGGGCAGAGGGTCTCCGCACTGGGGGGTTCGCCTAACTGGAGAAGGTCAGCAGAGAAAGATCAGGGGCTAAGAAACACCAAGATGGAGCCACCCCAGATAGCAGAGACGGTGGGACACTGGCCTTGCATGTGGCTGACCCAGGTTTAACCCCTGGCCTTGCCAGGAGTAATTCCTGAGCCCTGAGTGTATAGTCAGGAGCTAATACCTGAGCATTACTAGGTGTGGTCTGAAAACAAGAAAAAACTTTTTTTTTTTTTTTTTTGCTTCTTGGGTCATACCTGGCAATGCTCAGGATTGCTCCTGGCTTTACACTCAGAAATTATTCCTGACAGTGCTCAGGGGACCATATGGTGTGCCAGGCATTGAACCTGGGTCAGTTGCGTGCAAGGAAGCACCCTACCACTGTACTATCACTTCGACCCCAAAGGAAAACATCTTTCTTGGGGCCAGGAAGAAACTCAAAGGCTTTGGCGTCCCTGCAAGGCCTGGAATTGGGTCCTCTGTACTGTGTGGGTCCCGGACCACCTCCGGGTTGGCCCTGGTCAACCCGGCACCTCTGGGCCTGAGTATGGAACTAAGCGGGGCGCACACAGCTGGGCTGACTATCTGCAGGAGTGAGCCCTGGGCTGCCAACACAGCTGGGGAGGCCGGGGGAAAAACCGTGAGCCACGATGCATACCGTGAAATCCAACCGTTAAAAGGGAGAGTTCAGCTGTTTTTAATACACTCGCAGATGTGCGGCTCTCCACAACCAGCTAAGTTTAGAAGGTTTTCGTCACTCCCCAGAGAACCCGCTACCACTCAAAGGGATGGCTCCTCATCCAGGCATGCGCAGCCACGGTCGTGCTAACCTACTTTGACTCCGCCAGAGTGACAAACTTGAGAACATTCCTGCCTCGAGGTCTGCCCAGGGGGCGTGAGCAGGCAGCTGGCAGCAATACGGGACGAGATGAGGGACACAGTAACGTTCCTGGGCGTGTCACCCCCCTCTCAGCCTCAGCTGTTCATCTCTACAGTGGGCTAACAAGCTTCCTATCCTTTTTTACACTTTATTATATCACTGTCAGATAGGCCATTACAAACCTGTTCATGACTGGGCTTCAGTCACACAGTGTTCAGCACCCAGCCCATTTCCCAACACCAATGTTCAACCTTCCTATTTGATCCGGCTGCTGTTAGCGATTAGAGAGATAACTCGGGCCGGAGAGACAGACCAGGGATAAAGTGCTTCCCTTGCATGCAGCTGACACAGGTTCCAATCCCTAGCACCACATTTGGTCCCCTGAGCTCTACCAGGGCTCACAGAGCCAGAACTAGCCCTTAAGCACCACTGGGTATAACAATAATCCCTTGCCCCCAAAGAGAGTACTGGCACAGAGCCAGTCCTGGGGAAGGATGAGATCTGTGTGTCCTTTCTGAACTATAGCCAGGAAATGCTGTGGGGCCTGGGAGAATGAGGAAGATGGAGGGAGAGAGAGAGAGCTCAGAGCAGAGAGAGAGAGAGAGAGAGAGAGAGAGAGAGAGAGAGAGAGAGAGAGTGTGTGCTGGCGCACACACACACGTGTGGATGGGCTCAGACGGCATGGGCAAAGATGGGTGGGTGTATACCTGGTAGAAAACAGCAAGAAAGGGGCAGGAGGCGATAGCACAGTGGGTAGTGCATTTACCTTGCATCCGGCTGACCAGGGTTCGATCCCCAGCATCCCATATGGTCCCCTCAGCTCCGCCAGGAGTAACCCCTGAGCATTGCCGGGTGTGACCCAAAAGCAACAACAGCAACAACCAGCAGCCCGGGTAGGCGTTGGTGTTACACAGTAGCCCGACCTGGGCTTGATACTTGTTATCCCATATAGTACCCCAAGCACTGCCAGGAGTAATTCCTTCTTTTTGGGTTGCATCCGGCGATGCTCATGGGTTACTCCTGGCTCTTCACTCAGGAATTACTCCTGGCGGTGCTTGGGGCACTATATGGGATGCCGGGAATCGAACCGGGTTGGCAGCGTGCAAGGCAACGCCCTCCCTGCTGTGCTATCGCTCTGGCCCCAGGAGTAATTCCTGAGTGCAGAGGCAGCAGTAGCCCCTGTGAGTTGCTGGGTGTGACCCAAAAAAAAAAAAAAAGCAGGAAAAACGGCGGAACATACCTGACAGAGACCAAGGACTAAGGAGGTGTGGCAGGAGAGCAGAACACCACAGCTGGGGTGGGAGGCGCCAGGTGTGGGTTTGCTTGTTTGCTTTTTGGCCACACCCATGTGCTAACTCCTGACTGTGCTTCGGGGATCATTCCTGGCAGGGCTCAGGGGCTCATATGTGGTGCTGGGGATCAAATCTGGGTCACAGGCAAGTGCCCGCCTTCTGTTCTACCACTGGCCTCCAAAATGTCGTTTGTTTTCAGCCAGGTTGGGCTGCCCTGGAGGTCTGGCAAGGGGGAGTGAAGGGGGCTGTGATGTGCTTCTTGGGGCTCCAGTGCGGCTGGTACCAGGAGAGGTGGGAGGGCCCTGGGGGTGGCTGGGTCCAGAAAGAGCTGGAAATGGAGGCCTTGTTGCGGGGTGCTCAGCTCCAAGGGAGGAAGGGACAGCACCATCCTCAGACTTCAGGGTTGGACTCCGGGAGCTGTCACACAGGCAGGGCCTGAGCGAGCCATCGCACCTGAGCCGAGCCACGCCTTGTCGGAGGAAGGGCCTGGGCGGGCGAGATGGGCGTGTGCTCCCTGGGTCTTGCAGGCCGGCAGGAGAATGGACAGGGAAGCTAGGATGCCCCTAGATGGTCTGGAGCCTCACTCTGGTGACCCTGGGGTCACCAGGTCAGAAAGGTAGAGGTGGGAAGGTTTGGGTACTGTCACCACCCTGTCTGGAGCAAGGAGGAGGCGTGAGGCTGTGGGTGCCAGGGCACACTGCGCCCTGTTTTATTACAACTGATTTATGCTATTCAGGCAGAGGAGCTGGGGCGGTTACGGGCAGATTCGGCTGCCAGCAGAGCCACAGAGCTGGGCCATGAGTCATGGCTCCGTCCTGCAGCTCAGCCCAGTCCCCGCTAGGCTCAGCCATCAGGGCTGGATCCAGGCCCCACGGCGCCCCCTGGCCTCAATCTGTCCCCAGTCCCAATGCCCCCACCCCCGTGGTGC
>JAJIBD010009226.1:0-40165 GCA_021461705.1 Cryptotis parvus
CACCTGAGCAGAGGCAGAAACACCTGGGCTCCAGAGCAAAGTATGTGCTTCTGCTTTTTGTCCAAGTTAGCTTTGATAGGGTTTCTCCCAAGCTGCCTCCTTCGGGCTTTCTATAAGTCCTTCCATAGTGTGGTTGCCATGAGGGTAGAGTTGGGGAGCAGGTGATGGTCTTTGATATTCCTTTCCTGACCTTTGTTCCCTCGAGCTTTGGCTCAGGAGTGTGGCCCAGCCTTCTCTAGGCTTTTCTAGCTGGCCTTAGTTCCTGAGCTTCATCAAGGTGAATTTTTAGCAGTCTTTGGGCTATTGGTTTTATTCCTCTCAGAAATTCATTGTTATGTGGAATCTTCCTTTCTTCCTCTGCTTCTAAACGTTGACTTTTCCTGAGTCATAAATGGGTAGGCAGATTTGAATTAAAACTGATTTGTTTTTCCCTCCAAGCCTACTTACTCTTAAAGAACACATTTTTTTCTTTTGGGTTCTGAGTCCACATACACGGTGCTCAGAGTTTATTCCTGGCTTTTATAGTCTGGGGATCGCCCTCTAGGACCATATGCAGTTCTGGGGATCAAACCTACATTAGTTTACCAAGACAAGAGCCAGTACCCACTGTATTATCTTTCCAGTCCCTTCTACAATTTAGTTTTTATAAAAGTCTGGGAAAAATATGAGCCCAAACTACTAATTTTAAACTCTCTGTTTTTTGAAGTTGCTAATAATCAATATAAAATTTTTTTATTTTGTAAGACAGTTTACTAATGTGATTAAATCAAGGATTTTATTATTTATTTTATAGTTCCTACGGATTTTTAGTGAAAGTAAATTGGTAGAACAGAATATTTGACCCTTACTATGTTAGGGTGAATTAGATAAGTTTCCTTTTAAAAAGAAATACCTTTATAACAAAGTACTTTCATTGTAAACTAAAAAGTTTTAACATTTCATGCCTCATTTTTTGTCTTAGGAAAAATTCGATGTAGGCATGAGAAAAGAAGTTGATGGCATGGGAACGTCTGAAATAAAATACGGAGACTCCGTGTGCTGCATACAACATGTAATACAGGCCTGTGGCTTACTTACCAGTCTGTGGAGTCAAATCTGTGAGAATGGGATCCATACAGGCGTTAGTTAGATGATGTCAGAGCGTGCAAATAAGATGGATTAATTAATAACCACGGACACACACTTTCTAGCAGTCCTTTTCTTCTTATTTAAAGTTTTGCAGTCGGACCCTGCAAGGCCCTCGGGGGATTACTCTGGTTTGGCACTTAGGAATTACTTCCTGGTGGTGCCCTGGGGTACTATATATGGGATGCTGGGGATCAACCCAGGTGTCCTGCCTGCATGCAAGGCAACTGCCTACCTGCTGTGCTGTCTCTCCACCTTGCAGTCCACTTTTTATGACTAAAACATCACTAAGACATAAAGAGGGAACTTATTCTTTGAACCACCTACTAACGTTCATTATATACTTGCTATAAGTCCGATTCTATGTTAATAAGATCTGGATTTTGTATGGTGAAGCTTTTGATGAATATCTCTGTTTAAATATGATTGAAGTGCTTACCAGCTGCCGGGCCCTGGCCATGCAGCCCCCGCACGGATGAGGGGAGACCCAGATCTTGCTGGACTTCATCTCTGTGAAAAGGAGAGGGAAAGACCGGGAGAGCTTCTGCCTTGCCGCTGCTGATGGGAGGAAGAAAGAGACACCAACACAGACATGGGGTTTGGAGAGAGCAACTTCCCATTTTACTGAGCATAGCAAGCCCTTCTAGTAGAAATTTTTTCTGGGTAGAGGGGATACAGGCGTACAAGTAGCATCTTGAGTCATTTGCCCCTGGAGTAAACATTTGGGCTTTCCAAAGTTTTATTGCCTTGAAACAGAGCCTACTTTTCTGGGTCCCAGCCTTTTAGGCCCTTATGGGTGGGAAAGAGCCAGGCCCAGACCACAGCCATTAGTGCCCAAACATCATAGGACAGGGATGACGGTGTGGGAGGAATGGAAGTGTGGCAGGAGGGGTAAAGCGGCACATTGGTGGTGGGAAATGTGCACTGGTGGAGATGGGGATGGGTGTTCCCGAGACATCGTGGATAATGAGACTCTTCAACATTGCACAGTGATTCAATAAAAATAAAAAAGATAAATAATGAATATGCTATGGAAGTGTACTCTTCTTTTACTTGGGCTTAAGAATGCCCTAAGCTCACTTTCTCTTTGTCTTGCTCCAAGATCTGTGTTTCTAAAATGAAAAGGGCTCCTGCACCCACATCTCTATGTCGATTCCTTTGTTCCCCTATTGACTCTAAGACAATGTCCACACTCAGTGTCACGGTGATTCTCCTTCTGAGCTGCTTTCCCAAGTCCTTTACCGAAAAATTTGTTTTTCTTTGGCTTATGTCTAAGCATCATCTTCGAGTAGACACTGCAACTCAAAGCACATTACTTCAAGTCCCTCCACAAAAGAACTCCATGATTTTTACACACCTCTCCCTTTTAACCACTCGTTTGTTCTTTTTTGTTTTTTATAATTCCTCCTTAAAGCTTTTCTACCAATTCCTTTGTATCCTCCAATGTTAAGTTTGAAAGGGACTTAAAGGTTCTTCTTGACTATCTCATTATTTCCTATATTTGCTATTTTGTGTTCTTAAAATGCTTACATTTGTTTTACATCTTACAGCTTACATATTCATTAGTTTATTTTCTTTATGTTTTATACTTTCTTGAATGTTTGCCAACCCCTTGTAGGCAAGAACATACTTACATATTTACACATTGGTATGAAAAATACCACATGCATAGACTTCAAAAAAAATAATACACATATGAAATATGTTTAATGGATCAAAAATTTTAATAGATTTATTAATAATAATGATACTCATCTGGTATAGACTAGTCAGCATCTCATTGATGTTTTGAATGATTAAAGTACTTGTTTAAAAATTATGTTGTAGTCTTATTTTTGCTTGAACTTAGTTTACATTCCTATAATGCCTTGCAAAGAGTTTTGATGGAAAATTTGAACAACTGTCTTGCAGACCTGTCCCCTAATCTTTTAAAAGGAATGATCACATCACATTTTTTTTGAATTGTTTGATAGAAATGCATAAATTTTTAGACACAGTATTTCTCTTAGGCATTCCTTATTTTCTGAAAGTAAAGTCTATTTTTAACTTACTTAAGGAAAATAAAAGTACAAATAAGAATACAAGAATAATATACCAAGCCAGGCAGAGCCTGGCAAGCTACCATGTCATATTTGATATGCCAAAAACAGTAACAATAATAGACCTCATACCTTTGACCTGAATGGATGGTTTTTGAGGTTCATTTACGTGTTCTGGAGCAAGCAGATACCCATTTGGCTACACTAGCACATGACTGAGAGCGAATGGAGACGTTATTGGCACCCAATTGAGGCAAATCGATGTACAACAGGAAGACAGTGACAAGTGATTCTAAGCCTTTGTATATCTATTACTTGCTTTCAACCCAGTTTTTCTTTACTCCCATTTTGTTTTACATCTTTGCAGTATTTCATTTGGATTTTTAGTATTTATTTTTAAATTTAGAGTAAAATTTATTAACATAAAATGTAAAAAAAATCGAGATTTTATAAATACACTTACATGACCTATAATAATCATGCTATGGAGGTTTTCATTTTTACAGAAAGCTGATTTCTTTTGTTTGATTGTTTCTGGCTTTGTTTTTGGGCCACACCTGGGATGCTCACTCAGGAGTTCCACCTGGCTCTGTACTCAGGAATCCTCTGGCTGTGCTCCAAGATCAAACCACCATGCCAGAGAAATGCGTTCCCTATTTGTTTTTCTTTTTTTTTTTTTAATCTTTTTTTGGGTCACACCTAATGCTCAGGGGGTACTCCTGTCTCTGCACTCAGAATTTCTCCTGGCAGTGCTCAGGGCCCATATGGGATGCCTGGGATCCAAACTATCAGCCAGCCGCAAAGCAAACTCCTACCCCACTGGGCTATCGCTTTGACCCCCTGTTGTGTTATTTTGGTAGGCCCTCTAATTCCTTTCTGGTGTTTTTCTGCATCCTTTACTCTAGAAACAACTGTTCTGGCCAATTTAGAATTTAGAAGTAGACCTTTATATAACTAAAATGATGCCTACAGTTTTTATTGTTGTTGTTTTAGCTCTTACCTGCACCTGGTAAGAGACTATCCTTTGATGCATGTTTGAATCCAAAATGTTAAAGCTGTTTTTTGAGGCTTTCAGAAGTCAAAGAATCAAATTAGACTCAGTTTGTTTTCAGTTGAAAGGGAGGTTGAACATTGCTCAAAGCTCAGAAGATGGTTGCAGGCTTTGTTTCCTTCTCTGTGGTAACACCAGGACTGACCCCAAAGCACAGAGTCAGAAAGTAGTTTTTTAAACACTGAAGAGTATAACCCTGGTTCATCTCCTACAGCTCCCTGGCAAACAAATGCTAATAAAAAATAGCCACTGTCTATGAAGAAGGGATAGATATAAAGGATAGGCCTGGAGGAGGTATTTATTTCTGATTTTCCCTTCTGCATTACTAGATACTGATGTCTGTGTTCATTTTTTGTAGTTTTCAAAATCTAGTAGGATCCCAGAAGTATTGCATATTTTGACAAGGATGATCTGGGAAAAATCAGTTGCTCATTTGGGGAAGCATCCAGAGGCAGGATTTCTTCACACGTGACGTCCAAAAATCAGACTGATTGAGCTTCAGATGAGATTTCCAATTTTGGTAATGCTGTGGCCGTAGCTCTTCCACTCAATTTAATTTCATCTCTGCCATCAGCCTCACCCTTTCTGATCCAGCCTTAGTTTCATGACTGCCAAGTTTAGTCCTTCAGAACTGACACTTAACTCCTGTGGTAATTCACGATCCTTAACAAAACAAGCCAGGTCTCTCGACTCTTCTCTCCATAGGCAAATCCTGTCTGCAATGATTCTAATGCTTTTAGTTATTTCTGCATATTATTTCTTAATCTTAAGTTGAAGTCAAAATAGGAATCATACTCCCCATTTTAGATTAGCACAGAAGAAACTTTCTGAATAATTTCCCACAAGAATAGTCTAGAAATTTGTCCTGCTAAAATGAATGAAACTGATGCTTTGGGTCCTAAGTGACCTCTATGAAGTGGGAGGGAGAGAGGAGAGCTTCGTAAAGGGAATCTGTCTTTTTCTTTCTGCCGGTGTCACGCCCAGGAGTAGCTGGGGACAGCGAACTGTGAGCCTTGCTTACAGGAAGAAAAAGTCAGAGTCAGGCCTTTAGATCCTCCACCTTTCCCAGGCAGAAAAGAATTTCTCCAGGAAATAAGCCATGCGGTTAAAAACAGGTTTTATTTGGATGTTTTAAGGAAGGAGAGGTGGAGAAAGAGAGACAGAGAGACAGAGAGAGAGAAAGAGAAGGGAGAGAGAGAGACCAGAAAAGAGAAGAGAAGAAGAAGAAAGAGAGAGAGAGAGAAAGAGAGAAGGATGAGCTCAAGAGAGAGAATGTTGGCTACTTCCTAGTGGAGAGTGAGCCCCAGTACCCATCCCAGTATCAGCTCTGAAAAGTGTGAAAGTCCACATCTCAAGAGGGTGATGCTTGTGCTCAGCTCCACATGCTTCGGGCACAGCAATGGGGTTTGGCAGCAACACATGTGCACAGGCAGCACATGGGCTCGAGCAGCATATGTGTGCATGTTCTTTGTTCATATTGGCATTTATAGTTTTTCTCCCAAGCTGTCCCTTGGGGGCTTCCTACCCAGCTAAGAATGCTTTGGGTGGTTGCCAAGGGTATAGAGTTGGGTGTTAGCTGTAGCTGACAGTCTTCCCTTACTTGCCTTTATTCCTCCTGGGGCTTCTCTCTGAGGCGCATCCAACCTTCTCTGGGTCTGTGCTGGTGTCAGGTAAAGGTTCTTGTGAGACTTTAGTTTTGTGTTCACAAATGGGATTTTGCTGACCTTGGAGCTACCGATTTTTAACTTCCCAAGAAATTACCATGCGCCCCCTTCCCTGTCTGCTTGCCCGCCTGCTTCAAAATTAAGATGAAACTGAATTTATATGTCACAGAAGAGATGATTGAACTAATTCTCTCCTACACAGTTTACGGCATCTAAAGCCATTTATTATAATAAATCTTTTTGGGAAGACCAGTGCGCTCATATTAGGAGTTTCCTGATATTTCTTACTTCATATACTTTCTGGCTAGTGTCCTAAATTATTTGTTAAGAAATGCATATTGAATCAGGAGGTCTTGTCAAGGTGGAAATTATCACAAACGTGTGGGAGTCAGAGGTTAGGTAAGACAGAAAAATGGAACAGTGTGCTAATAATTGTCGAGGGTACTAATGCCAACCTAGAACTGAGCATTAAATAGAGGCAAAAGGATACACATGACAACCTTTTAATGTATGTTCTGTAACCCATAGTCTGGAAGGGAAGGAATAGAGAAAGAGAGAGAAAAAGGAAAGAAATAAAGAACCTGCCATGGAGGAGGGCTGGGGAGGGGAGGAACCGGGGACGTTGATGGTGGGAGATGGGCACTGGTGGAGGGACGGGTGCTAGAACACTGTATGACCAAAACCCAAATATGAACTTTTTAATTGTATATCTTTTTATTTGTATATCTCACGGTGGTATAATAAAATACTTTAAAAAAAAAAATGCATATTGATAAAGTGTCACCAAATCTTTACATAATTTAAATTATTCTGCTGTTGTTTCATATAAATAAAAACTTAGTCATAAAAGTTTTATTAATAACATATTAATTAATTAGGGCCTATTAATTACATAGACCTTTAAATGCCCTCCCAGGTCCTACCTGGACACCACAGTAGCACGAGCAATACCAGGAGTGAGTGCTGGCTTGTCAGACCTACACAACGACCTAGTATTGGCAGGGTTGGCCCTTGGTCCCTGAGAAGGAAGAAAGAAGGAAAGGAACTTTCAACTATGAAATATATTTGTCAACAAAGAATTTCAGCTAGCACGTTTAGGCCCTTAAGATGGAGATAATTATTTAACTGTCTTTGGTTTCTATTTTCCTTCATTTATTAAATTTTCTTTCTGAAGAACATAGCTAGTTTCTCTTGTCAGTTTTCTTTCCTTTTTTAAATAGAGGCCATATCTAGCAGTTCTGGGGACTATAGCATGTGCTGGGGCCCAGGGTCACATGCAAAAGATGACTAGGACCTTGGGGTATGGGAAAGTTGGGAGATGACACTCAGGGCCGCATACAGAGTAAGTGTGTATTCTAAGACCCATATAGTCATTCCAAATTCTTATTGCTAATTTTACTTAAATATATATTCAGTATATATTGTGTATATACACGTATATATGTACATACACATATATGTGTAATAGATTATATATATGATATATATATGATGTGTTTGAAAACCAGACACACCTGGATGTCCCAGTTATATAGTTCCTAAATACACATTACATTTATAAATTGTATAATAATATATGCTGTTGTAATCAAGATGGGGAAATATGGGAACATTATGGAAGCTCAGGCCCAGGAAGGGTGTCCTAGTTTTATTTGTTTATTTATTATTATTTTTAAAAAATTTATTATACTACCGTGAGTTGTACAATTTCAAAAGTGTTCATATTTGGGTTTCAGTCACACAATGTTCCAGCACCCATCCCTCCTCTAGTGCCCGTTTTCCACCACCAATGTCCCCTGATTCCCCCCTCCCCCAGCCTGCCTCTGGCAGAGCAATTTTCACTTCTCTCTCTCTCTCTCTCTCTCTCTCTCTCTCTCTCTCTCATTCTCTCTCTTCTTTCTCTTTACACATTGTGGATTGCAATACATATACTTAGAGGTTATCATGTAGGCAAAGTAGATATCTTTTGCCTACTTTCAATGCTCAGTTCTACGCTGGTGTTATTATTTACCATAATTATTAGTACACTGTTCCTTTCTCTGTATGGGACTCCTAATTTTAAAGTGCTGTTATATTCTTTGTCTTGGTTCAGTTTATGTTCAGTGTTTGTAGGCCATTCAGCGCTTTTATATTTTTGTACATATTTCTCTTCATGTTATAGTTCATGGAAGAAGAACTGATGATATAGTATAGCAGATTATCCCAACCATCTGGGCTTCAATCTCCAGCACCACATATAGTACCCTTATGACCACCAGGAGTAATTCTTGTTCACAGAGCCAGGAGTGAGCCTTGATTACAGCCAAGTGTGACTCAGAAATAAAAAATTATAAACTAAATATAATTAGTAAAATAAGAATACGGCAGAGCCTGGCAAGCTACCCGTGTCGTATTTGATATGCCAAATACCAGTAACAGTTTTATACCTCATTCCCATGACCTGATGGAATGGTTTGAGGCTCTTCATGTTCCTGGAGCAAGCAGGTGCCCTTGGGCTCTACTAGCATGAGACAGGACATATGGAGATATTACTGGTGCCCGCTCGAGCAAATCGATGATGAACGGG
This sequence comes from Cryptotis parvus, assembly GCA_021461705.1. Classification (NCBI taxonomy): domain Eukaryota; kingdom Metazoa; phylum Chordata; class Mammalia; order Eulipotyphla; family Soricidae; genus Cryptotis; species Cryptotis parvus. Next base: position 8,446 of record JAJIBD010009226.1, read on the forward strand.
AAGATAGTGATACAGTGACAGTGAAGTAAGAATGCTTTTGGGGGGGGGGGGGGAGGCACATGTGTTATGCTCACTGTGCATCCAGAAATTACTCCTAGCAGTACTCCAGGGATCATATTGATTTGGGGAACTGATCCCAGGTCAGCCTCAAACAAGACAAACACCTTATTCACTGTACTATATCTCTGGCCCCTCAAAATTCATTTTTAAATGGTTATACATGTCTAGAAAAATTACTTAGTTCTTATTAATTAACCAGCCTGCGTTCAGTACTGCCACTGATGTGTTACACCAATATAATATTTTCTTTTGGTTCTTTGTTCTGAGCTCGCTAAGGCTATGGAGCCATGATTCGGCACAGAAATAAGAAAACATTTGGGTTTTGCTCAAATATCCATTCATGTATTGATTCATTCTTTGAAACAATATCATATTGATTTTTAGAGCAATTGTTTAGTGAATATAGTGTGTGACTAGTTTTTTATTATAATCTCTAAATATTATTTTACCTGTGCACTAAAGTTTTGTAGTTCTACCTGTTTGTTTTGTCCATAGTTATGGCTCACTTTTAGAATGTCTACCTTTCATTTTTTATTTTCTCTCTATCTCTCTCTCTCTTTTTTTTTTTTTTTGCTTTTGGGTCACACCCGGCAATACTCAAGGGTTTCTCCTAGCTCTGCACTCAGGAATTACTCCTGGCGGTGCTTGGGGGACCATATGGGATGCCAGGGATCTACCCGGGCCAGCATGGGCCGGACGCGTGTAAGGCAAATGCCCTACCCGCTGGGCTATTGCTCAGACCCCTATTCTCTTGAATTTTGAGATTACACCTGGTGATCCTCGTCCTCTTGGCTCTGGGCTCAGTGATCACTCCTGGTGGTGCTTGGGGACCATAGGGGATGCCAGAGTGTGGCTGCATATAAGGCAAGTGCCCTACCCACGGACTCTTGCTCGGGTTCTGAGTGAGCGTCTTAAACCCCCTTTGCAGACGAAACATGGGAGTAATAATGTTATTTCTGCTTTCTTCTAGGCAATTATGCATCATGAAGGACATATGGATGATGGCTTAAATTTATCTAGGTCTCAGCATGAAGAATCAAGGACAGCACGAGTAATCCGGAGCACAGTTTTCCTTTTCAACAGATTTATAAGGTACTTTTTTCTGCTATGGCTAGACATTTTATTTTAGTTTAATGTCTGGGTTTACAGAGAGACATTTAATTCCAAAATATACAATGGAAGTGAATGTCACCTAATTAGGTATTTAGGCAGTTACATTAGGAAGTACTTGTTGGCTGATTTTTATATATTTTTAGACAGCTGTTTAAAACATGAATGGTTTAAAATTGTATATATATAGTTTATAGTTCATTAGGCTTATTAAATAAAATACCATTGCCTCTGAACTATTTAAATCACTTTTTACTAACAGTAATAGATACTTTGAAAGCTGTTTTTATTAGAATAAAATGAAGTGCTTCTTGTAATAACTACATTTCCCCCATCTAACCATGAGAACAGTGCATATTTACAAACTAAACCACATTTGTTGTCAAATGTTTTCTGGCACTATTATTTTGTTATACACATATGTAATGTGACCTGTGATGCTATATGGATATCATCTACTTATTTTGCTCATCTTTCAAATTTTTATTACTTTAGAAATTTGTCTTTTAAATATTTTACTGAATTTTTATGCTTTAAAATACTACTATAAAAGTTTCTCACGCACATAATTCCAACAACACATCTATCACCGAGAACTCCAATAACCCTCTCTCCCAGGCCACGCCCTTTCTAACTCAATTGCGTATTTGTTTATTTTTCCTATTTTTCTTTTATAGTCAAGGAAAAGTGTTATTTAGAGAAATAATGTGGGCAGGGCAGAGTTGGAGAGCTGGAGTTACATGTTCAGAAGAGAGTAGAGGCTTCTCTGGAGGGGAGAGAGCTAAGAGTTCACATCTCAGGTTGAGATGCGTATGAATCCTTAGAAAGGAGAATGCGCTCTGCTACTTATTAAGACATTGGTAGTTTACACACAAAGAAATCTGTGTATTTGATAGTAATGATATTTCTTAAAAAAGCACTTAATTCAGAATTGTGAAAATGGTTTAGTTGCTAGATTGTTGACTCTTCATTCATTTTTGTTGTATTTCTATTTATCTCAATTAAAAATGCCCAGGGTCAGCAAACTGTCTTTGTTTCCTTTTTCTATATTAATTGATCTGTGTTTTGAATTAAATTCATTCAAAAATTGAATTGTAGTGAAATGTTATTTTTCTTTCCTTTCTTAGAATATTTGCTAATTAGTTGATTTGTTTAAATCTATTTATAATAATATATGATCCCATCTATTTTTTATTCACATTTATTGGTATATTATTATACCAATATATTGGTACATATATTGGTATATTTATATTTAGTAATACTTTTTACTTATGTAAATGCATTAATAGTACATTTATTAATAATACAATGTGTTATGTGCATTTGCTTATGTAAATGTACTATTAATATATACAATGGTATTAATTGTATTAACTATTAATACCACTAATAGTATTAACTTAGAAATACTGCATTTTTACAATTTTTTCATATAATTTAAATCTTTGAAAAGTTTTATATACAGAACAAAAGTTTTACATAATTAAAGAACATTGTAAATATAACAATGTAAATGGTATTAAAAAAGTTTTAAATAATTATGTAATATTATGTTATATTATGTAATTTTATGTAGTATATCATTTTATGTCAAAGTTTTTATTTATATATAAAAAATCCTCCCCCTAGATCTCTGTATTTCCTGGACTTGGATATTAATCTCGTACCTTTTTTATATATGTATATCCCATGAATTAATGATCCCACGAATTAATGCAGTCATTTTTACCTGTCCTTTTCCTTCTAATTTCACTCAGCATGATACCCTCCATGTCAATCCATTTGGAATGTAATTTTAAACTGGTAGGAATTGAACAGAATAGCAGTGAGCTTGAAGAGTATAGCAATTATCAGTTCCTTCTCCAAACAAGTCGCTAAAAGAAAATTATGAATCTGGAAAGATTGTCCTTTAACACATGCAATGCTTTAAGATGAAACTCACTTGCTTCCAAATGTTTCTACCTTTAGTAACATAGGCATTGGTCATCTAGTCTCTAGGTTTTCCTATAGATACTTTATTAATCCTATACTGTACTATGCGGGTATGCTACCCGCCAGGCAGAGCCTGGCAAGCTACCCATGTCGTATTTGATATGCCAAATACCAGTAACAATTTTAGACCTCATTCCCATGACCTGATGGAATGGTTTGAGGCTCTTTATGTTCCTGGAGCAAGCAGGTGCCCTTGGGCTCTACTAGCATGAGACAGGACATATGGAGATAAATCGATGATGAACGGAATACAGTGATATACTGTACTATATAGTATCATAAATACTTTATAGTATATGATATTTCTTATTTGATTACATTTATTATGCTATTTGAGGAAAAATGGAATTTTCTATGGGGGAAGGGGTTACATATTTTAAGAAATAGCCCTGAGCCCCACAGGGGCTCAGGAGTTATTTCTTGCTGTGTGACCCCTGAAATTCTGAGGGGCTCATTTGTGTTGTTGAGGATTTGAACCAGGATTGTGGCTGCTGCAGTGTCATTTAAGCCTTACTTCTAGAACTTACTCATATCTTCCTTTTAGAGTGGTAAAAATGTAGAGAGGAAAACTTTCATCCATAGGATAAAAGAATAATGCAATAATTGAGAATCACACAGAAATTTGCTCTTCCTCCTAGGGGCTTGATGCACTCAGCAAAAAAGCAAAGGCATCCACAGTGGACTTACCAATCGAGTCTGTCAGTCTAAGTCTACAGGACCTGATTGGGTATTTCCATCCACCGGATGAGCAGTTAGAGCATGAAGACAAGCAGAACAGATTGCGGGCTCTAAAGAATCGTCAGAATCTCTTCCAGGAAGAGGTGAGCTTCAGTCTCTTCTGCCTTGTGTTGGGGAAATAACTTCTGGGTGGGGAAAAACCTCTAATTGGTGTCCTGAGAGAGGAAGAACCAGACAATTTGCCAATAGGATGTGCTTCTGCATCCTTCTAAAGGAATCGGCCATGAAGGAATCCCGCAGGTACTTGTGTTTCTCAAGTGATAAATATTAATTCTAAAAAGAAGAAACTTTTCATTCCCCAGACAAAAAATATTTTACTTTACTGTCTTCCTGCTACCTGCACGGCAGAGCCTGGCAAGCTACCCGTGTTGAATTTGATACACCAAATACCAGTAACAATTATAGACCTCATTCCCGGAATGGATTGAGGCTCTTTTGTTCCTAGAGCTATCAGATGCCCTTGGGCCTCTACTAGCATGAGACAGGACATATGGAGATGTTACTGGGGCCCGCTCGAGCGAATCGATGATGAACGGGAAGACAGTCTTCCTAGCCCTCACGCTTGTTACTCTAACCCCTCATGGAGAGTTTGCTTTATGTTGGGTATATAGAAACAGAATTATAAGGGCACCAAATGAATCCAGGCATCAGTAAAATGAGTGATTTTTGTTGTTTCTTGGGATCCTCTTGCAAATACCACAAGGAGCTCAGTATTTGTAGATGGAGAGGCAGGAGAAAACAACCAGACGTCCTAGCTTGGAAAGAGAAACCCCTACTTATAATATTCCGTCTGTTAATACTAAATTTCTATTGATAATCACAACATAGAAACTTGGTGAAGATGGATCAACCAAAGGGGATTTTGGGGGGTTTTAGAGTTAGAGCCCAGACATGCAGACCAAAGCAGTCTTTGATCATTTCCCTGCATTGACTGGGAATGGGTTCCGCTTTTGAGGCAGGAAAAGGCAGAGTTGTTTGAGTTTGTCCTGCTACTTAAATTAGGCTAACAGTCTATCTACACTTGGTATTGTAATATGTTGTGTAAGTAAAAGGTGGGCCGGCAAAAAGAACTTTATTAATGTGTCTACTGCTTTGATACGTGGAAGTTGTCAATAGTGAGTAGCTCAGAGGAGTGGCTAGGCTTGGGTTTCAGCTGTGTCTTCATGAATATGCATTAGTGGAGAATGACAAGATAAAAGACTCTGAGATGATATACTTTAGAGAATGAAATGATAGATGATTTTGAATTTCCAGGCACAGTGGATTGTGGGAAGGGAAGGGATGAACCAGCTTTAGGAAGGACCTCCTGGAAGATAAAGACTAGTTAGTGAAGCTTGTTTTGTAGATTACCTTTGCAATCTCCAGGCAGTCTAAAAGCCTAACATTGTCTCTTTTAGGAACTTCCTATCATCCCAGTGAAGCAAGGGCAGAATTTTTCTCTCGTTGTGATTTATTTTCCTGAATTGCATTCAGCTCAAAACAATGCCCAAATGGCATATTTTTTGAGTTGGCATACTCGAACCCCTACATTTACTTTCAATAGAATATTGTAATGATCGATTCACTATTCCTGTATTAGACTTTGCTAATGGGAAATATAGATTTTCATATTGTCTGCTTCTTTTTGACAATATCGCACAGGACTTTCGATCTACTAGGGTCAATTCAGGAACATTTCCTATTTCATGCAAGTGTTTCTTCCTATCCTTTGAAGAAGTATCTCAATTTGATGATTAACCGACTTGCAGTCTGGCTCTTCATAGTTTTAACCAACCTCTCCTTTTGTTTGTGAGCAGTTATTATCAGTAAAATAATCAAAGTTATTTTACTGACACTGAATTTTCCCCTTCCAGGGCATGATCAACCTGGTGCTGGAGTGCATAGACAGACTGCACGTCTACAGCAGCGCAGCGCACTCGCCGACGTGGCGGGCAGAGAAGCCGGGAGTCGTGGAAATCGATTCTCAATTCTCTCTATGAACTGCTAGGTAAGACACATTGCTGTGTTTCAAGACAGCTTGTTGCTGTCTATGTAATATGATCAGGTTATGGCTTCGGCAGTTTTCAAAAAATGCATCCGGGCTTTCAATATTAGCTTTACACTCAATCCAGTTTTTTTTAAATTAAATCTGCATGTAGAATGTAATCAGAACAGAGCATGGAACGTAGGCAAAGGGATATACATGATAGCCCATAGCCCAAAATAGATATATTGCAAGCTGCAATGTGTAAGAGAAGGGGAGGAGGGAGGGAGAGAGAGAGAGAGAGAGAGAGAGAGAGAGAGAGAGAGAGAGAGAAGAGAGAGAGAGAGAGAGAGAGAGAGAGAAGGAGGAAGAGGAGGAAAAGTGTCTCCCCATAGAGGCAGGCTGGAGGAGTGGGGAGGGAACCTGGGGATATTGGTGGTGGGTAGGAAATGAGCACTGGTAGAGGGGATTGGTACTGAAACACTGTATGACTAAAACCTAATCATGAACAGTTTTATAGTTGTATATCTCACGGTGGTATAATACAATTAAAAAAATAAAGAATGTATTTAGAACAGTGAATTTGCCCTTTAGTTTGGGAAGCAGCATCATTTCGGGTGGTCTGTATGGCGAGAACTCTGAGTGTGGATGTATCGTCAATTATTTTTTTGATAATGAGATAATGACGTTTTTCCTTAAGAGCCCCCTCTTGTTTTCTTACTGTCCCATCTTGTCAAGAAGTCTTTTCACTTTTTATAATACTTTTGAAATTTGTAATTGAAACCTTTAGGTGTGGTTGGTATGCCCTGAACAGCCTTGTAAACACCGGTCCTCCTTATTTCTGGCCTTCATGATTCCAATAGATTCTATATGTCTCTTGTCAAAAACTTTGAATGGTTGAGATTTTACCTGCCTTAAAAGCTACTGAATTAGCCTACCGTTAAGATGAAGAATTTATTTTGCCAAGCAATTTCCATAGCCAGAATATATGTATATAAAAATGTTTATCATTTAAAAAGCATTTTCTTATTTATATTCTATTTGATTAAGAAATTTGCAAACACATTTTCTTTTCTTTTTTTTTCTTATAGTTGGTTTTTATTTTAGTGATGCTAAAAAACAATCAGATTCCAGACATTACATGCTTGTTACTCTTCTAGTCTCTAACATGCTTTCAATCTTATTAGATTTTCATGTTGATAACTTTAGAATCCACACCAGTTATAAGTAAAATGTCACACAGTGTGTATTTTTTCTCTCACTTCCTTATAAATAGATTCTGAGCAAACATTTCAGGGCAAGTGTTGGAGGACATGTTTAGCTAATCTGGGAGTTTTGTTGTTTTGCTCACTCCCCAGATTAATCTTATTTAAGCCAAGGTTCATTCTAATGAGATCTCTCTTCTTTTTTTTTTTTTTAGCAAACTAAAAGTATTTTTTTTTTTTTTAATTTTTTATTATACCACAGTGAAACATACAATTACAAAGGTGATCATAATTGGTTCTTGGTAATACAGTATACCAGCACCCATCCCTCCACCAGTGCCCCATTTCCACCACCAATGTACCCCACCCCTCCCGCCCACCCCCATGCTGCCTTAATAGCAGGTACCCCAGTTTCCTCTCTTTCTCTCTCTGTCTCTCTCTGTCTCTGCATCTCTCTCCCTCTTATTTTACACATTGTGGCTAGTCCTGCAGGTATTTAGAGTTTATCAATTAAGTCTCTTTGTGTATATTCAATGGTGAGTTTTAATCTGCCATTACCATTTCCCACATTTAGTAAAACACTGGTATCTATTTATGTTGTATTAATGAATGCAGTCATTCTATATCTGTCCTTTTCCTTCTGACTAATTTCACTCAGCATGATAGTCTCCATGTCCATCCATTTGCAGGTAAATTTCATAATGTCATCTTTTCTGACAGCCGCATAGTATTCCATAGTGTAGATGAACCACAGTTTCTTTAGCCAGTCCTCTGTTCTCGGGCATTTAGGTTGTTTCCAGATTCTAGCTATAGTGAATAGCGCAGAGATGAATGAAGAAGTACAGATAGTGTTTCTGCTATGTGTTTTTCGGTCTCTCGGGTATATTCCCAGGAGTGCTATTGCTGGGTCAAATGGGAGCTCAATATCTAGTTTTCGGAGGAATGCCCATATTGTTTTCCAAAAGGGCTGGACCAGTCGGCACTCCCACCAACAGTGGATCAGAGTCCCTTTTTCCCCACATCCACGCCAGCACCGGTTGTTCTTGCTGTTTTGGATGTGTGCCAGTCTCTGTGGTGTGAGATGGTACCTCATTGTTGTTTTGATTTGCATCTCCCTGATGATTAAAGATGAAGAACACTTTTTCATATGCCTTTTGGCCATTCGAATTTCTTCTTTTTGGAAGCTTCTGTTCATTTCTTCTCCCCATTTTTTGATGGGGTTGGCTGTTTTTTTCTTTTTGGAGTGCTACCAGTGCCTGATATATCCTGGATATTAGCCCCTTGTCAGATGGGTATTGGGTGAATATCCTTTCCCACTCTGTGGATTGTCTTTGTATCTTGGTCACCGTTTCTTTTGAGGTGCAGAAGCTTTTAGTTTTATATAATCCCATTTGTTTATCTTTGCTTCCATTTCCTGGGTAAGTGGTGTGTCATCTTTAAAGATACTTTTCGTTTCGATGTCGTAGAGCCGTTTCTCCTATGTTTTCTTCGATGTACCTTATAGATTCATGTCTGATGTTGAGATCTAGAATCCATTTTGATCTGACTTTTGTGCATGGCATTAGAAGGAGGTCTAAGTTCATTTTTTTACATGTAGCTGCCCAGTTTTCCCAGCACCATTTGTTGAAGAGGCTTTCTTTGCTCCACTTAATATTTTTTGCTCCTTTATCGAAGATTAAGTGGTTGTATATTTGAGAGTGTGTTTCAGGATACTCAGTTCTATTCCATAGGTCTACAGGTCTGTCTCTATACCAATACCACACTGTCTTAATTACAACTGCTCTGTAGTAGAGCTTGAGGTTGGGGAAAGTGATACCTCCCATCTTCTTTTTCCCAAGGATTGCTTTAGCTATTCGTGGAGTTTTATTATTCCATACAAATTTCAGGAGTGTTTGTTCAATTTCTTTGAAGAACATCATGGGTATCTTTATAGGGACCGCATTGAATCTGTATAAAGCTCTAGGGAGTATTACCATTTTGATAATGTTAATCCTTCCGATCCATGAGCAGGGAATATGTCTCCATTTCCTCAGGTCTTCTTTTATTTCCTGAAGTAACGTTTTGTAGTTTTCTTTGTAGAGATCCTTTACATTCTTTGTCAAACTGATTCCTAGGTATTTGATTTTCTGCGGCGCAATTGTGAATGGGATAGTTTCTTTAATGTCCCTTTCTTCTCTTTCGCTGTTTGCATATAGGAAGGCCATTGACTTTTGGGTATTGATTTTGTACCCTGCTACTCTGCTATAGGAATGTATTATTTCTAGGAGCCTCTTGGTAGAGAGTTTCGGGTTTTCCAGGTATAATATCATGTCATCTGCAAATAGTGATAACTTGGCTTCTTCCCTTCCTATCTGGATGCCCTTAATGTCTTTTTTCTTCCCTGATTGCTATAGCAAGTACTTCCAGTACTATATTGAATAGAAGTGGTGAGAGTGGGCAGCCTTGTCTTGTCCCTGATCTTAAGGGGAAGGCTTTCAGTTTTTCCCCATTGAGAATGATGCTCGCTGTGGGCTTGTAGTAGATGGCCTGGATTATCTTGAGGAAGGTTCCTTCAATCCCCATTTTACGGAGAGCTTTCATCATGAACGGGTGTTGGATCTTGTCAAATGCCTTCTCTGCATCTATTGATATGATCATATGGTTTTTATTTTTCTTTTTGTTGATATGATGTATTATGTTGATTGACTTGCGGATGTTGAACCATCCTTGCATTCCCGGGATGAATCCCACTTGGTCATGGTGTATAATCTTTTTGATGACTCTTTGGATTCTATTTGCTAGTATTTTGTTGAGGATCTTAGCATCTGTATTCATCAGGGAGATTGGTCTGTAGTTTTCCTTTTTTGTGGCATCTTTGTCTGCTTTGGGTATCAGGGTGATATGTGCCTTGTAAAAGCTATTTGGGAGTGTTTTTGTTTCTTCAATTTGTTGGAAGAGCTTAAAAAGAATTGGGAGTAGGTCCTCTTTAAAGGTTTTGTAGAATTCACTGGTGAATCCATCTGGACCTGGGCTTTTGTGTTTGGGGAGACTTTTGATTACTGATTCTATTTCCTAGATGGAGATAGGTTTGTTGAGGCATTCCAAATCTTCTTGTTGCAGACTTGGGAAGCTATAGGAATTCAGGAATTTGTCCATTTCTTCTAGGTTTTCTTGTTTTGTGGCGTACAGGCTCTCATAGTAATCTCTGATGATCTTTTGAATTTCTGTGGTTTCTGTTGTGATGTCCCCGTTTTCATTTCTGATTCTATTTATTTGGGTTCTCTCTTTTCCTTTTCTTACAAGTCTTGCAAGTGGTTTGTCAATCTTGTTTATTTTTTCAAAGAACCAGCTTTTGGTTTCGTTGATCTTCTGGATTGTTTTTTGACATTCCATCTCATTGATTTCTGCTCTAAGTTTTATTATTTCTTTCTTTCTGCTTGGGTTGGGCTCCTTTTGTTGATCACTCTCTAAGATCTTAAGTTGTGAAGTCAGACTGTTTATGATGGCCTTTTCTTCTTTTCTGATGAATGCTTGAAGAGCTATGAACTTGCCTCTGAACACTGCTTTCGCTGTGTCCCACAAGTTCTGGTAATTCGTGTCTTCAGTCTCATTTGTTTCCAGGAATCTTTGGATTTCCTCTTTGATTTCTTTTATGACTTGCTGGTTGTTCAGCAGTGAGCTGTTTAGTTTCCAGGTACTTGGTATTGGTCTCCGTTTTTGTGTACAGTTAACTTCTATTTTCAGTGCCTCATGGTCTGAAAAAGTAGTTGGCACAATTTCTATCTTCTTGATTTTATGGAGGTATGATTTATGGCTCAGCATGTGATCTATTTTGGAGTATGTTCCATGGGCACTGGAGAAGAAAGTGTATTCAGCTTTTTGGGGATGAAATGCCCTGTATATGTCTACCAGCCCTCTTTCTTCCATCTCTTCTTTAAGGGCCAGTATTTCCTTGGTAAGTTTCAATCTTGTTGATCTATCCAGGGTTGATAGAGCAGTGTTGAAGTCTCCAACTACAATTGTGTTGCTGTCACTGTCTTCTTTGAAGTCTATTAGTAGTTGTTTTAGGTATTTTGCTGGCCCCTCGTTGGGTGCATATATGTTTAATAGCGTGATTTCTTCCTGATATATGCATCCCTTGACTATTAAGAAGTGACCTTCACTGTCCCTTCTGACCTTCTTCAGCCTGAAGTCTATGTTGTCAGATACCAGTATGGCTACCCCAGCCTTTTTGGATGGGTTGTTTGAATGAAGGATTGTTTTCCAGCCTTTTATTTTGAGCCTGTCTTTGCTCCGATTGTTCAGGTGTGTTTCTTGCAGGCAGCAGAATGTCGGATTCAATTTTTTGATCCATTGTGCCACTCTGTGTCTCTTAACTGGTGCATTTAGACCATTGACATTGAGAGAGATTATTGTCATGGGATTTTGTGCCATCTTTCTGAATAGGTTGGTTGTTCTTTTGGGTTATGTCTCATCTTATAGTAGATCTTTCAGTCCTTCTTTTTAAGGTTGGTTTTGATTTTACAAAGTTCCTAAGCTGTTGTTTATCCAAGAAGTTGTATATCTGTCCTTCAAATCTGAGCCGAGAGTTTAGCCGGATAAAGAATTCTTGCTGAGGCATTCATTTCATTAAGTTTTTTCACTATATCCCACCACTGCCTTCGGGCTTGGAGGGTGTCTTCTGAGAAGTCTGCTGAAAGTCGAATGGATGCTCCTTTGTATACAATTTCCTTCTTTGATCTTGCTGCCTGAAGAATTTTGTCTCTGTCTATGGCATCCATTACTTTGACTAGGATGTGTCTTGGGGTCTTTCTATTGGGGTCTCTTCTTGCTGGTACGCTGTCCGGGCTTCTTGGATCTGGGTGCCTTCGTCCTTTAACTCGGGAACTTTTCAGCCAGGATGTTTTTAACTGTTTTAATTTCCTTGGGGTTACTTTCTTGTCCCTCTGGGACTCCTATGATTCTTATGTTGTTCCGCCTGGCTTCATCCCATTGTTCTCTGTTTCGTTGCTGATCCATTATCCGGTCTTTTTCCATCTTATGTAGATCTCTGAGTGCTTTCTGCAGCTCATCTTCAGTCTCACTGATTCTCTCTTCTGCTGCTGTCATCCTACTATTCAGAGCCCCGATTGTGTTTTTCAGTTCGTCTACTCAGTTTTTAAGTGATGATATTTCTATTTGCATGGTTCTCATTTCTGCTCTCATTTCCTCCCGTAGTTTATTGACAGCCCTTTCAACTGCTTCGTTTATGTTCTGTATTTTATTGGACATCTGCTCAATTTTTTCGTTGAGCTCCTTAAACATCCTACCAATTTCTTCTCTGGTTTCACTGTCAGAGAGATCATGCACATCTGTATTCTTTTTGAGTCTTCAGGGTCGATTCCTTCATCCGTTCTTCGAGCTGGGGATCTGCGTTGTTTCCCCATGGTGTTGTGGGCAAATACATTTTCTTAAAATTCACTTTTTATTTATTTGGTTTGGGGCCACACATGTCTGTGCTCAGGGCTAACTCCTGCCTTTCTCTGTGCTCATGGATCATTCCTGGTGGGTTCCGGAAGCTATGTGGAGTACTGGGGATCAAATACAGGTTGGTCATGTTCAAGGCTGCCTGTCCATTGTGCTTTCTCTCTGGCCTCTAAAATTCACAGTTTGAAGTATAATGGCATAAAACCAAATGGTAACTATCTCTGTCATCTAGCACATACTAATTTTTTAATGTAAGTGGAGATATAACTTCTAAGTGTCCTTTCCCAATAAGCATATACCCACACATTGTCAACTTTTACATTTGCGTATTCTGACCCTAAAGAGGAATTTTGCTCTTCTTTCATATTTAAATCTTTTTGTTTCTTAAAAAAACTATTAAGTGCTGGAGAGATAGAATAATGGGGAAGGCACTTACTTCTTCTACAATTCAAACTCAGCTTTGGTCCCCAGCACCATATAATGGTTCCCTAAGCTGTACTAGGGTTGATAGCTAAATTTAGAGCCAGAATTATACCGTGAACACCACAGCTTATGGGTGTGGTGTCCAAACTAAAAAATGAACTAACAACAACAGATTTTTCTTTTGGAAAGCTTTGTTTCTCTTTTGACTGGTATTTTTTCCCCTTTCTTTCCCCAAGTGTCTTACCTTTTTAGTTGTGGTATAGTTTTCCAACAGAACATTCTTTATAATGCAAAGTGTGTCAAGTTGAAGAAAACTTGAGCTTGAAGACTAATGAACTCACATTTCAGTTGAACCTTGTTTCTATGCATCAGTAGCTATTGAATGTCTGAGATGGAAAATACCCTGATTTGGGTAATGAAGTAGTATGGTAACAAAGACATAGTTTCTTCTTCTTTTTTTTTTTTTTTTTGCTTTTTTTTGGGTCACACCCGGCAACAATCAGGGGTTACTCCTGGCTCTGCACTCAGGAATTACTCCTGGCGGTACTCGGGGGACCATATAGGATGCGGGAATCGAACCCAGGCCGGCAAAAAGCCGGCCGCGCGTGCAGGGCTAATGCCCTACCTGCTGGGCTATCGCTCCGCCCCATAGTTCCTTCTTTTATGGCACTATGGTTGAGTGAAATACTGGAAGATGCAGCAGAAGCCAGGAAAAGCATTCGCACTGCCTGCCTGTCCTTCGCCAACTATAAGACCAAGATGACTGCCCTCTGACGCCCTGATGGATCTATCACATCTTCCAGAAAGGCAATGGAGAAGATTATCTAGGACTTCTACTCAAATCTCTTTGATAACCACATCCACCTGCCCACATACCATATTCCACAGGATGGATATGTCATTCCCAACGTTCTCCCTTCTGAAATCTGTCATGCCATCTCGTCAGTAAAGAAGGGAACAGCACCAGGCCCAGACAAAGTCAGACCCGAACACCTGAAGAATCTGCCGTCGGTACTCATCAATACACTAGCTTGGCTCTTCACACGCTACCTGTCCAAATGCAGGGTGCCCTCCCAATGGAAAACCAGCAGGACAGTTCTGCTGTTCAAGAAGGGAGACATTCACACTATCGCCCCATCTGCCTGTTGTCTGTCATCTACAAGCTGTTTACAGGAGTCATCCTGAACAGGATTAGCAGAACAATAGATGAAGGACAACCATCCCAGCAAGCAGGCTTCTGGGAAGGATTCAGCACAATCAACCATATCCACACAGTAACCAAGCTCATTGAGGTTTGTAGGGAATACTCTGTAGGGAATACTCTGTTTGTAGGGAATGCTCTGTCTCACGTCTCATTGATATACAGAAAGCCTTTGATTCTGTGGAGACAGAAGCAGTCATCGAAGCCCTAACCAAACAGGGTGTTCAAACCCAATACATCAAGATTCTTCGTGAGCTGTATTACGGATTCACCACCAGGATCTCACCATTCTACAAAGAAGTGATCATTAATGTGAAAAGAGGGGTTCGACAGGGTGATACCATTTCACCAAAACTCTTCAGCGCCACCCTCGAGAACATCATGAGACAATTAGAATGGGAAGGAATGGGAGTGAAGATAGATGGTTGGCAACTACACCACCTCCGCTTCGATGATGACATCTTTCTAATAACACCAAACATTAGCCAAGCGGCACAAATGCTGGCTGACTTCGACCGAGAATGTGGAAAGATAGGTCTACAGCTGACTCTAAAGAAAACCATGTTTATGAAAAATGAACTAGTTCCAGAGGCCCCATGCACTTTCATTGGAACAAACATCTCTGAATGCAGCAGTTATGTGTACCTAGGTCGAGAAATCAACATGACGAACGACCTAAAACCTGAGCTGTGCAGAAGGAAGAGAGCGGCATGGAATGCCTTCAAAGTCATCGAAGAAATAGCTAAAAGGACAACGAACCTCAGGCTCCAGGCACATCTCTTTGACTCCACTGTTCTCCCTGCATTAACATACGCCTCAGAGACCTGGGCCCTACGAAAGCAGGATGAGAATGCTATTCGGGTCTCCCAGAGAGGAATCGAAAGAGCTATGCTTGTAATATCAAGTCTCACTCAAGTGAATGAAGGAATCCTGAGTTCTGACCTCCATCGCTATTCCAGAATCAGGGATACTGTCTCGTTTGCCAAGGCATCGAAAATCACATGGGCTGGACATGTAATGCGATTTGGAGCCAACCGCTGGACTAGAGCCATTACCGACTGTATCCCAGGGATGTCAAATGATCACGTGGCCGCCCACCTACATGATGGTCAGACTTCCTTGTCAAGACCCTGAAGGAACGATTTGAGGCTCTTCATATTCCTGAATCAACCAGATGCCATTGGGCTACATTGGCACGTGATAGGTTCCAATGGAAATGTTACTGGCGCCCGCTCGAGCAAATCGATGAATAACAGGATTCAAGTGATCAAGTGATCAAGTGATGGTTGAGTGAAATATGGGGTAATTAAAGAAACTGCCCCATAATGCTCTACAACTACTGACTTAACTACCTTGATTATCTCTATATGTTACTGCTAAATCATGTTAGTACAATGCTAATCAATCTGACTGCAAAAGTTAAAACTTCTGCAATAATACACATATCACTTAATATTGCATTTTGGTGTTTGGTATAATATGCAGTCTTGTGGCTGGAGCAATACAATACAGTTGATAAGGTGCTTATTATGGCTGTGACAAACAGCCAAAATAAGACAAAAAATAAAACAAAATAAGACAAAATAAGACATGGGTTGATCCCTGACATCCCATATGATCTCTAGAGCCTTGCCAGGAGTGATTCCTGAATGCAGAGCCAGGAGTAACTCCTGAACACTGACAGGTGTGGCTCCAAAACAAATACAAACTCCCCATGAAACATATATGCAGTTTCTATAAGGCAGATTTTTTAACATAAATCAATAAAAAAACAAAGCTATCTATAGAAAAACAAACCCTTAGAAATAAATAAATCCATACATATATTATAAAATATTTTCTGTATGGCAAATAAAGAAATACAAATTAAAATAAGGATATTTTACTTGTTAGTTTGGCATAAATAAAGTAGTTAATAATTATCATTGAGGAAACTTATAATATGTTTTTCACAGAAGGATAAACTGATGAGATAAGTTATGGTTAAGAAAAAGATACTGTATGTAGAACAAGATTCCAATGCATAAAACTAAAAGTGCCTAGGGAAAATTCATTCTTATATGTGAATTATAAATCCATGAAGAATGAATATAAAACTGTTAGATGGCTGTGTATTCTACTACATATTTATTCTTAAACTATTTAACATATATTATCATTTAAAAGGTAGTTAGGATTAATCAGCCTAAGTGTTACACTTAAATTGATGAAAGGAAATGTTAATTTATAATCATGTTATTAATTACCATTAATTATATTAAAATTAATTCAATATAGAGTGGATGCTGAATAGAACATAAACATACAATTATGTCAGTAAATATACAGGCTCTTTATATACATGATAGTTTGAATCACCATTCAAATTGCATCACCATTAATTGAGAAGAAGTATGTTCTTGAGAGAAGTATGGCTTTAATTTTGCTGTGACTCACTGTATTACTGTATCACTGTCTTCCCGTTCATCATCGATTTGCTCGAGCGGGCCCCAGTAACAGCTCCATATGTCCTGTCTCATGCTAGTAGAGCCCAAGGCATCTGCTTGCTCCAGGAACATAAAGAGCCTCAATCCATTCCGGAATGAGGTCTATAATTGTTACTGGTATTTGGCATATATATCAAATACAACATGGGTAGCTTGCCAGGCTCTGCCATGCAGGTAGCATACTCTTGTAGACATCTCTAAGTCCAGCATTTATTGATGAACCCGCGGCCGCTATGCCGGCAGTGAGCCGGGCGCTGTGACTACTCTTGATTTTCTGTTTTTGTTATAGACACTGATCTATTTATTAGAAAAAAGTTAATAAAATCTTATGTCAATTTAAGAACCAACTAGCACCAATTATATATAATTTATTACTTGTCACTTGTCTTCCTGTTGTTCATTGATTTGCTCAAGTGGGCACCAGTAACGTTGCCATTCGTTGGGAATGAGATCTGTTATTATTACTGTTTTTGCCATATCAAATAAACCATGGGTAGCTAGTCAGGCTCTGCCATGGCTCTGGGTTCACCCAAGGGGGCCCAGTCTTTTTCTATCATGTGTGTGTATATATATATTATATATATATAATATATATATGTTGATGGTCTGACCAATATATATGTATGTAAATATATATAGTATATATAATGTATGTATTATATATACTATATAAAATATATTTTATATATAGTTATATATGTATATATGTATTTTTGATGTCAGTGTAATTATAAAATAGGTAGCTGCAAATATTTAAGTATATGCTTAGTGGGGTTGGAAATTTTTAATTTGTTAATATAATTGGTGTTCAGGGCTGGAGCAATGGCACAGTGGGTAGGGTGTTTGCTTTCGCACATGGTCGACCCACATTTGATCCCGTGATCTCATATGGTTCCCAACCAAGTAACACTATGAGTAATTCCTAAGTTCAGAGCCAGGAGTAACCCCTGAGCATCACCAGGTATGATTTAAAAGAAATAAAATTTAAATAAAAATAATTGCTGTTCAATAAGATACTTGTGACTCTTTGTCCCATTGTCTGTGGCTATGAAATGGTTTGGTTTAAAGATCAGCACCAAATTGCGACATGTCCTCTCCATTCTTCATATAGAGATGCAAGAGATATTTCTCATGCTTATGTATGAAATAAATCATTTTTCCCACCCCACCTCAGGAAGTTTATTTAGTAAAGAGCCAAGGCAGGCAGTAAGGATGATAATCTATAACAATTTTAAAATTTGACATGAATCCATTTAATATGTGTTTTAGGTGGATAATGGCGCAATTAGATTTATGTGTCTGCCATCTGGAAGACCTAAGTACCTCATAGACAGCGATATTCAGAATTTGAACAGCATTGCAGTGACATGCTTTTATATATCTCCTCATACATCCACACAATTAATCTGCAGGAGGCTTGCAAGCCAGGATGATTTTCTAAAGATGTCTGAGGAAATAGATCTCTGGCAAGCTCTCTCTTTGAATACTCATTTTGTGAGGATTCAAAGCGTGAAAGAAGCAGAGTGTTTAGAACAGACACCTTTGAATCCTTAAAGACTCAGAGTGTAGCAATTATGGAATTTGCACATGCAGAGGATTTTTCCTGATCTCTGAATGTTCAAATTATTTAATGGCTATACCCTTAGGTTAGGCTGATTTTTCTAAAAGTTATAAAACATTGATAGAATGTAATAAAAAAGTGAGACGAATATTGATGTCAAATGTGCTCCAAACAGGTGTTATTTAGAAATTAGTGTCAACAAGTTTCCTAGCTTGTTCTCTAGGAAACCTGGCAAGGACATTTTATAGATAATATAAAATTAAAATCAAATTGACAGGGGCTGGGGGAGGAGGGATAGCACACTGGTAGGATGCTTACATGCAGTCCTCTTGGGTTTGCTCTCCTCCACATCTCACACAGTCCCCTGAGCACCGTCAGGAGTAATTCCTGAGGGCAGAGCCAGGAGTAACCCCTGAGCACTGCCCTTGTGACTCCCAAATAAAACAAACAAACAAACGAATAAAAAACACTGAAATTGGCAATAATCTCACACCTGTGAAACAATGGTGATAGTCAATAATGCAACTTTGATGTAGTTAAATTTTTAACTCATTTTATGGGATACCTACATTGTTTATGTGCTACCAAAATCCTACCTAGCTTTTGTTTTACAGGTAAGGGATTCAAGCAAGAAGAGTTGGAATAGGGATGGAAAGATGGGGTAGAGACGTGTGTGTTTGAGTGAGTGAGTGAGTGAGTGTGTGAGTGAGAGAGAGAGAGAGAAAGAGAGAGTATGGTGGGAGGCTGTGTTGGAACATAAGACTTGAGTTCCTGAACATAAATTTTGGAACCCAAATAACCAGGCTTGAGTCTTGGCTTTACTCTTGGTTGTGTGAGCAGAAACATGGCTTTTGTCTTTCTTTATCTTTTCCTGCCAACAAAGCTGCTATTGGCCTGCTGCTCAGGAAAGAGACGATAGATAAGGCAACACAGTTCTTACTTGCTTGTGTGGTTGGGTGTTCTCTGCCTGCGAACAAAAGGTCAGAGCTGTCATTGATGTCTGGCCTTGGCTAACGTCCCCTGATGGGCTTGTTGCAAGTTCCTAGCCAAGTTGCTGTCCCTGTAATGGAAAAGCTGCAACTTTTATTCCTGTTGTTTGTCAATGAGCATTAAGTTGATCACCTAGTTCAGTCGCTGTAAATATCACTGCTATGAACTTAGAACACAGGGGTGCAGTTATCCTGTTGAATTAATATTTTCATATCCTTTGGATAAACATCTAGGATTAATGGGCATTTTCCTCCACATCCTTTCCAACATATGTTTCCAAACTTTGAGAAACATTGGACCGCTTTGCCACCGCTTGTGTGAGATAGCAATGAAATCTTTGGGGGGTATAAAGTTGGGCTCACATGCAGGGGTGCTCAGGGTTTACTTCTGAATCTGAGCTTAGGGATCACTCCTGGTCTTATTCCAGTTGCTGAGGCTTGGCCCAGTTTGGTTCACGGCAGGCAAGCACCTTACCCATTCTAATCTCTCCAACTCCTACTGTTCCCATTTGATACCGTAGTTTTGTTTCCACATAACTCATATACTCAAAGTTGCTTATCATTTAGGTGCTTGGATTTTCCTCTTTTTATAAAAAAAATGCTTTTCTTCCCAATTTTCAGTTCTATAAATTGCTGTCAGACACCATAATCTCTGTCCTTAGTGGTTGCAGGAAAATTAAAGACATTTTCTTTTTGGATTACTATATGATTTCCACCAATACTCTGGATTTCTAAAAGAGTTTGTTTTTGCTTTAGTAGTTTCTCTGAGAATTGCCTTTTCTATCTTTTGACCTCTAAGATATTTAATAGCTTTCATTTGAATAAACAGAAGGGAAATGAAAATGCTTTACTTTTTAAACAAATCCAATGAGATTGCTTAAGGAGTAAAAGGCTTCATTTTCTATTTTCCCTCAATTTCTATTGCTTTAAGTCAGTATCTACTGATAAAAATGAGAGATTCCACGACCTTTTGAAATCTCATTTCCTTGATGTATCTAATTCTCAAACTCTTGTGGCTGACATGATCCCTCGTGTGTTTGAGCCATTTGCTGGCCTTTGATGAGACTTGTGGTCCCAGAAATGGAGTCAGACCTAAGTCAGTGAATGTATCATTCTTTTTTTGAGGGAAGGTCTCCCCAGTAGTACTTGGAGACTTAGGGGTCACTCAGACTGGTAGTGCAGGTCACTCAGTTTCATGCTCACTTTTCTTTCTTTTTAATTTTTTTTTGTGGGGCGTGATAGAGGAGCACACCATACAGTACTAGGGCTTACTCCTGGCTCTGCACTCAGGGATCACTCTAGGTTGGCTCAGGGAATTTATGGGGTGCTGGCGATCACACCTGGGTCTACCACATGCAGGGCAAGTGGCCTACCCACTGTACTAGTGTTCTGGTCCATTGCTAACTCTTTGTAAATAGTTACACTGCTTCTGAACAGTCTTATGGCAATAAGGAGAGTTTATAAAATATTTACCAGATTCACTTGGAAAGAATTGGAGTCCTTAAATTTTTAACATAAGCATATAAATCAGGTTAGAAGGGATAATTAAAAATCAGGTTGAAATTTTGTTTAAGTTAGTTCTTGACAGATGAAGCAGAAAAAATACTAAAGAAAATTAGAGTAGGTATCTTGAGGCATTCTCAGAGTCTCTGCTAAATGATCATTGTGGGTCTAAATGGGAAGAAGAGATAAAGGAGACAGAATAAGGTTTTCAAAGCTTTTTTTTTGTCATTAGTACAGCTCCTTTTTATAACCATTTAGCACTTAATTCTCTTTCTCTGTTTGGCTATTATAGTTAGTGGTTATATTTCCTTAGTATTTTGTGCTACATTTTCAGGAAAACTAATGTGCCTTTAACTTCTTTGCTATATAGGTGAGAAAACTGAACTCTAGGGAAATTAAATAATTTAGTCTCATAGCTAATTAAAAGCAATGAGTATTAGAACTAAAGCCAGGGAACTCCCTGGACACTGGTTTCTCCATTATCCTTCATTATTACCTCCCAATATGCAATGGTACTTTTTTGAAATATATTCCTTCTAATTAGCAGTGTTTATTTCACTCCCCATTAATTAAGTTGATGTTATGCCTATTTTACATATTCATGAGTGTATGTATATATAATTTAAATACCAACTATAAATTTGGTTTTTCACCCAGTTTTTAGGTCTTCTGTCAACTTTGTTGAACTGGAAAAAACACCTAATTATGAATTTTTCCTTTTTTTTTTTTTTTTTTGCAGCGGCTCTAATTAGAGGAAATCGTAAAAACTGTGCTCAGTTTTCTGGCTCCCTTGACTGGTTGATTAGCCGATTGGAAAGACTAGAAGCTTCTTCTGGTATGTTTTCTGTTTTTTATCATTATTATTACTATTATTATTATTATTATTATTATTATTATTATTATTGAACTGACGCACTGTCTACTGCGCCAAGAAGCCATATTATTATGACATGTTATTTCTATCTTCTATCTTCTTTTATAGTTATTTCTATCTTCTTTCTGCAGTGTATTCTTTAAGATGCAAAAGATACAGGCTACACCTAGCATAAGTAGGTTTTTTTTAAGTAGGTTAAATTTATGGCTTACTAACAGTGATTTTTAATTTTTTAAACTTCATTTTTTTTTAATTTGTGGGCCACTCCCAACAGGGTTCAGGGCTTATTCCTGGCTCTGTGCAGAACCATATGGGGTGCTAGTTATTTTACTGGGTGTTTGCACATAAGGCAAATACCCTACCCACTATACTATCTCTCTGATGTGACAATAATGTTTTTATAAGTTATTTCTATTAAAAAATTCTAAACTTAACTTTTCCTTTACATTTCCAAAAAGTATATTCAGCAACTCTATTTTGATTTCTCCCCAACGCCCTACCCCAGTCTGATCCAGTCCTTGTCCCCAAATAAAAACCAGAGTCTGGGCACTATGTCATAGCTTGCCTTGCAAGCATGATACCTTTTCCACTCTGTCACCACAAAAAAACATACCAGCTGCATAAATAAGTCAATAAATGAATAAGAATAAAATGCTGGATGCCTATAAAGAGCCAGAATTGATTTCACCTATTTCTTTGCTTATTTTTGACTTTTGCCCCATACCTGGTGGTGCTCAGGGTGTATTCCTGGCTCTGTACTCAGGAACCATGACTGGTGGGCTCTAGATGTATCAAAATCAAAGTGCAAAGCAAACTCTCTACTTGTTGCATCATTGTTCTTGCCTCCAGAATTCCTTTTATTTTTAAAACACATGTTCCTGATCTGCTATATAAACAAAAGTGGTTGATTAGAATTCTTGTTTTTAACTTGTATGCAAATGGCTAGTTGAGAAGATTTGGGGAGAAAATGAGTTTCTTTTTCTAATTACTACTTGGCACCCTGATTCAAAGGAGTGTAGTAAATATGACTAACCAGTCTATCTGGTAATGATATGTTTATGGGGGAATCAATCTGATACATCCATTTCAAACAAGTGTGTTATTTTTATTTTGGTGTTATGAAAACACAAGTAATTACCAGACCCTCCTGAATCCTTTGCCCTTTGATTGTGGTATACTCCTTTATGTTAATTCATTTTCCTCTTAAACGTCTATAGCAAGTATGTGTTTTGGGGAAAGTAAGATATGATTTCATTCCTCTTTGTAATTTCTGGGCCTGCTCTGTTGTTTGGATCTGGTCAGTACTTATTAGTGTTTGTTGAATGAATGAATTCCCAAACTTAATTCAAATGCCTGTCAACTCAGAAAATAATACTATGACATTTGTCAGGTAAATGCTCATTCAGAGTCTGGATTATTAAAATTAAATAGAGGGGGAAAGGAAGTTGTTTTCTGGGGGTAATTTTAAGTTATGGAGGAAAATTTCAGAGATCTACTACTTAAGAAGAGCCTGGCAAGCTACCTGTGTCGTATTTGATATCCCAAATACTAGTAACAATTATAGACCTCATTTCCATGTCGTGATGGAATGGTTTGAGGCTCTTTATGTTCCTGGAGCAAGCAGGTGCCCTTGGGCTCTACTTGCATGAGACAGGACATATGGAGATGTTACTGGTGCCCGCTCGAGCAAATCGATGATGAACAGGAAGACAGTGATACATCGATGATGAACGGGAAGACAGTGATACAGACAGTGATACTTAAGAAAGAAATATTTTAGTCATAAGGATTTCTGTGGCATTGTTGGATGCCAAAAATAAATAAAGAAGAAATATTGAGGCAAAAAACCTTTTAAAACCTTCTTGTATTATAGTAAGAACAATCAGATGGGGTTTTCAGGACACTGAAACATAAATCAGAAGAATGAATCAATATCACTTTTATCACTTGTATCACTTGTCTTCCCGTTGTTCATCAATTTGCTCGGAGTGGGCACCAGTAACATCTCCACACGCCCTGTCACAAGCAAGTATAGCCCAAGGGCATCTGCTTGCTCCAGGTACAGGAAGAGCCTCAAACCATTCCATCAGCTCATGGGAATGAGGTCTATAATTGTTACTGGGTTTTGGCATATCAAATACAACATGGGTAGCTTGCCAGGCTCTACTGTGTAGGCGGTACAATATAGAAAATATTAAGAATGATAAAACTGAATATCTACTGAGAAAATGATTTCGCTAAATTAAGGATCACAAAATGATGGCAGAGATTACACACATGGATAAGTGCTTGTGTCAAAGTGACTGGATTGTTTTGTCTGTTTTTCTCTGTCACACTTTGTGTTAGACTCCGCACACATAGACCCTTTTTCTGGCCCAAGAGAGTAGTATCTAGAAAGAGAATATCAGTGCACCCTTCAGGATAGAGTGCTCATATGGGCAAATCAGCTGCTTCATTTGAAATTATACATGCATGCATGCACGCGCACACACACACACACACACACACACCAAAAATTCTGCAAAGAAAAAAGAGGAAATAGTAAAATAAATGAGAAAGGATAGAGTTGAACATACGCTCAACTCAATCTTGTAGAACCTAGTGTTTACTTTTGTTTTGACTTTTTCCCCAACCCATCTGCTGGATGCAGACATATCTACATAAGCTAGAGGCCCCTGTGTTCGGAGAAAATCTAATGGAATTAGGGGAAAGATGGGTACTTAGAGAAAGCTTTGAGTAGTGTTTTCAACCTTTTCTGGGCTCTTGCCCCATTTGGGCCTGTTTGCTTCCAGTTGTTCTCCTGTCTTACTTGCTGGTTGTATAGTCTTCATGACCCCTCCCCCACCACAGTAAATTTCTAGAACATTGAAGTAACTGATTTTCACTGCTAGAATTGTCTGTCAAGATGAAAATCCAGTTCCCTTTCATTAGGTTTGAAATGTGTTCACTGTACTTTGTATCCTTGTTGTTTTAAGTATCTGAAACCTCTTTCAATGAACAGTTTACTGTGGTGATAATTATACTTTTGATGAAATGCTTTCTATCTCCCCAGAAGTAGCATGTTGCTTGGTTTGTAAAGAAAGTAGCAATAATGGGATGCATATATGTGTACATGTATGCATTATGTCCATGAATATATAAATTTATTTTAATCATGTGTTATTGTTTAGTGAATACTTATACATACATCATCTTATTTTTTATCTGAAATTGCAGAAACACACACTCCTCAGCTTGTTGTTCTCCCAGCTGTGTTACTGGTTTCTTTGTGTCTATATATGAGCAGCAGCACAGAATCAGGGAAATTTGCAAGCTCCTTACTTCCTTCAAAAAAAGCAGTGGACAGAAATTAAAATAACATGTGAAAACTTAAGTAGAACACCTATGAAAATTTAGGAAAGTTCAGCAAATGGATGTATGAGTGAAATAGCTTACCTTGGCAGGGATCCACTAGAAGGTCTTCAGAAAAGGTATGAAGAGCAACTTCCTTTGGGGTGTAGGGAGGGCATGAGATAGAAAAGAGAATGACTAGAGTATGTGTATTAGCAGTCTAGTTACTGCATTGGACTAGCTAGTGCTTTTCACTGGGGAATTCCATAGGACTTATCTATATAGAACTTATAGAGAGAATCTGTGGAGCTATCCCGGAGGAGAGGCAAAGAAGATGAGGTGTCTGTAACTGACATTGTCCTAATATTAGCTAATGCTGCTCCCAGGTGGGACATTAATTCTGTAAATTCTCCAACATCTGTTGGAATCAGAGAAAATCTGAAGCTGAGAAAGTTGAAGCTGCCATTCAAATAAGGCAGCATCATTAAAGGGTAAGAAGAGGTTTGACCAGGCCTTTGGCAGTGTCTCCTACAGGCCAACTACTGTGTATTTCACTGTAGTGTTCATAAAAGGCAAATGAGATATTTTTTTTCTTGCACAATCTACATCTCTAGAATTGGCCATTAGCACTCGTGCATTAAACTTCATGAACGTATCTGATTAATTTAGAAGAACAGTCACTGTGAAGTTCATGAAAGGATCAGAGAAAGAAATTAAATGCTGAACCAGACTGTGTGTTTACGTGCCTCTGGGTGGCATTTAATTAAAAAGATGAAGGATTTCTGTACGGAAGTAAAGTTGATGGAGTTGATGGAGTTTTGAATCCTGGGGTTTTCTTCTTTTCCAGCACTTGGCAATCTATTTGGACATTTCAAAATTTATCTGAAAACAATCAGGAAGTGGTAGACCATTTTTGAATCTCAATTTTTGTTCTAGTAGTTCTTTTGCTGAAATTTTGCATGATAAAATATATCCTCTTTAGGATTCCTGGGATTCCTTTCAATTTCCCCATGCTCTTAGTAAGAACTGTGAATGAAGTCCCTTTTGGCTTTAAGCAGAATAAGAGTCTTTGGTGTTGAATTTCTGAAGCTTCACAGTAACATTCAGAACAACTTCTCTTACCTAGAAATATGGTCATGTATCATTTATAAATATGTCCAAAGTCTCTCTTCCAGATCATTATTTCCAGATCTTCCAGCTCATTATTTTCAAAGGGACATTCATAACCTATAAAATAACCTGTCTCAGAATCATGTATGTCCTGAGGTATCAGAAATTTCCAATGAACTTACAGCATATTACATGAGACTCACTGTAGTGATACAAAATTCTTAGCTATTTTTCTGAGTGAAACCTACAATTTAAATAACAGTAATGATAATAGAAACCATTGTCATAAGAAAGCCTTGGAGAAAATACCTTTGTCTGAGACTCATTAGTGCAACTGTACTGATACAATCAATCTATTCTGCCTATGGAGCTGGAGTGTAGGCAATCGTTCTTAGCATCATGGAGGAGCCTGATTTGACCGAGATGGTTTTCCTGGCGCTACAGATCTGGCCATCTAAAGAATTCCAGGAAGCATGGGAACAATTGGGTGCCCAGGGGGGGTGGCTGCCTGGCGCTGATTTTATCACCCCCCTGCCCTGGACAGCTCTTATACACTCCTAATTTACTCCCCTACTGGCCCAGGTGGTGGTCTGGCTCAGGTTGCTGTTTCTATAGTAAAGGGTTGGCATCTTGATAGTGCTTCAGTTTGCCCAGGCTGTTCTGATCATGAAATATTTCAGCATCGTCTTTAGTGAAATAATAATGTTTCCCTTTAGTGAGGTTTTACGGTTGGGGTCAATGATGTGAATTCATGCATGCTTATTTGTAGTTTGAATATCTTTTCCCAATCTTCTTAAGCCAAATTTCACCTTGCTTTTAATTAACTTAGTTTACTTTCTGGGCTTTTACAATATGGCCTACTTACATGACACAGTAGACAAAAAACAGGGAAGTCCTTACCACTTAACAGAATTTTTTTCATCTTTAGCAAGCATCAAGGCAGGTTGCTCTTGAATCAAGTTACATAGAGCCATTTGGAAATGAATGATCTAAAAGGTTACATTTCACCTCATGACTAGTTACTTTAATATCTTCCACTAGTGCTCCCTGATACTCTCAGGTTTGAAGTGAGTCCCTTATGTTTCTAAAAATAAAGCTTTACCTCCCAAATAATGCTCAGGACATCCGGGATGACTCCTGGGATACTCTGCCAACTGACTGGATAATTTAATAGTTGAGCTTCCTGATGGATTCTGCTCAGGCACAATGGTGCTGCAGGCAACTGGGGCCGTCCCTGGAAGTATCTGGGGGTCTCCATGGCTATACATAGAAGTGCTCAGGAGGCTATATGGAGCTGGAACTTGGCTCATGCAAGCCGTGCACTCCAACCCTTTGAGCTATTTCCCTGACCCCAAAATGCATCCACTTTAAATTGGGTTTTGGGTAATAGATAGTTTTGTTGTTGATTTGGGTTTGGGGTTACAGATAGCTGTGCAGAACTGTGCTTAGGGGTCTCTCCTGGCAGCGCTAAGGGGATTTGTGGTTCTGAGGATTGAACCTGGCATCGGGCTGAGGATAGAACCTTCATTGGTTAGGGAGCACAGTCTGAACTCTAAATAAGCTCTAGCCATATGCCAGGCAAGCACACTGTTGCCTGGCATGTGGCTAGTACTATTTTCTGGCCCCCAAAGTCTTTTTGAGCTGATAGTCCACTGGACCACAAACATTCTGCACATAAAACCAAATGTGAAATCTTGTTATCCTTAAACAATCAATATATCATATAACTTTTTTTTTCTCTTATTTTGCTGTTTACAAATCTCAAAATTAGGTTGTTTTGTTGACCTTGGGTGTTTTTTTTGTGGTTATAGTCATTAGAGTCCTTAGCTTATTCTCATACTGCAAGAAAACTTTCAACATTAACTTTCAAAATCTCAGGCAGATGTTATGACTTAACCTGTTATTTCTGACCCAAAGAATGGTTCCCAACAAATATTTGCTGCCTTGAAGTATCTTCATGAAGAATGAGTTGATCTGTGTTTTCAACTTGAGCACTCTCAGTTTTGTGCTGCTTCTCCTTCTGATTTTTGCCCTCATTTGAAGCAAGACTTGAGTATGTGCTGATATTAGTTAAGGAGGAAGCTCTGCTCCCTCCAAGTTATATTTTTAGGTAGCTCTTCTTTTGTCAAGCAATAAAGTTTTGGATCATTCACTTCTAAACCTGCTTTATTTAATATGATTAAAGAGCAAATGGGAACTGTTTGGAGGTTTAAGGAACTTTAAAAAATATATATATAATATATAACATTTTATAGGTATTATATTCTATATATCCTATATAGAATATATAGGAATATATATAGAATATAATTATATATATAGTCTATGTGTATATTCAAATATATAATTACATGTTATATATTTGAATATATGTATATTCAAATATATATATAGAGAAATATGTATTACTATAGGAAATACATATTTCTTTCTATGTGAAGATCTTAAGAATCCTTAAGATCTTCTATATTGAAGCTATATATATATTACTATATATTTAAATATATAATATATAGAAAAATTTGATCTAAAAATGTTAGAGCAATAAATAACATCGTTCTGCAGTTGAAGTTAGTAAGATCACACTGAGACAAACAGTTGTTGGATTTTCAAATATTTTAGGGAATATGTAATGTAGTTAGATTTTTAAGTATTTTTGTGACTGCATTATGTAGCTAGGAAGATCAGACATGCACTTAGGGCATGGTGCTGAGAGTATCAGGTATATTACTTCTCTCTACTCCCTGGTAACACTGTGAACTCACTTTCATTATAATTTCCATTTTACAAATGGTGACTCTTAGGCTAAACAGCTCAGAGCAAACATTTTCAAAAGCTTGTGAAAGTAATGAAGCTAGAATTGAACTTTATGATTTTATACATTTTGTGTGCTTTATGATTTATTGTCTGTTACCCAAACAATATAAATGCAAATTATATAAATATTTGTTTACCATAAAATGTCTAGCATCATTATCTATGCTATCATGAGCTGTCCACAATTGACATTTTCTTTTCTTCAGCTGTCCCTTAAGTTCTATAGTTAGTATAGTTCATATAAATCATTGCTCCCTAAGCTGAAGGCAGCAGGCCATCAGAGGCCTAATTAGGTCTGAATAGTACATTATAATTATGTTGTTCATTCTATGTTTTATGTATTTTGTTACAGCTAATTTATACCAGGAAACGGAGTCATATTCATTTGACAATATGATATCCTCAATTCATTGTTTTTTGTTTATCTTGTTAATGCATCCATAACATTTTACTTATAAAGCTATTATATTTGATTGACAGTGTGATCTACTTTAGTTCATTAATTTTTCTTAATTTCCCTAATTTTGCCAAATTTTGTTGCATTTAATTTGTTGTTGCTTTTTTCTTCTCCCCTGCTTTATGTCAGGATTTAATGAGCTTATTAGCTTTGCTCCCTTTAAAACCATTATATATAAATACCAAAGCCAAGTAATAATGCGTTTTTCTATTTGTTTTGAGAGTACATCTCTTGAGAATGATATTTCAAGTCTTTGTATTTTAATACTTATATCAATTTAATCTAGCCCCCACGTATGTGAGATACGGAAACCTTATTTAAGGTTATTTTCATTTCAAAAGTGATCCTCAAGTATAGAAAGCGAAAAAAAATACATTATTTTTAAAAAATAAAAACTAAAAAAAAATTTTTTTTGTTGGGAAAATATATGTGAATTTGAATTAATTTTATTCTGAAAACTATGTATTGTTTTATTCCTTGAATGTATATATATACATATATATATATACATTCAAGGAATGTATATATATGTGATATGTGATATGTGATATATATATATATATATACATATATATGTGAGCCTGGAAAGCTACCTGTGTTTTATTTGATATGCCAAAAACAAGTAACAATTATAGACCTCATTCCCTTGACCTGAAGGGAATGGTTTGAGGCTCTTCTTGTTCCTGGAATAAGCAGATGCCCTTGGGATACACTTCCTTGTGACAGACAGGGCATATGGAGATGTTACTGGTGCCAGCTCGAGCAAATCAATGTACAATGGGAAGACAAGTAATACAAGTAACAAGTGATATGTATTTATTCCTTGAATCTATATATTCCTTGAACATACATATATACACACACATATATGTGTGTGTATATGTATATTCCTTAACTTCAAAATTATATCCAGTTTACACAAAAGATTATTTCTTTTCACCCAGCGATCCAATCCTTAAATTATTGTCAGCATCTTAATAGATATACTGTTGTTATACTATATATTGATGCATTATTTAGGCTCTCTGTGTTGGTAGGTTCAGCCCTTGTAGGTTAAGGAAGGTAAACTAAACTCTAAGCCACCTTAAGCAAGAAGCTCCTGCACTTGTTGTTCCACATTTAACCCACTGATTGAAGAAGGACAATTTGGTTACAATACGAAGTTTATCTCTCACTACCAGTTCAGTTTGTTTGTTGCCTCCCAAGCAGTATTCAAGGGGCTTGGGTCAACTCTTAGCTATAATTGATTAGTCCTATTGAAGAGTCAGTGCTTTGGACCTGTTTTACATTGTTGCTTATACCCAATACTCAGAGAGACTTGAGCAGTCCTTGTTAGTGTTTACTGGGCTCCGGTGCCATACCTGGTAGTGCTGGGTGGTGCAGTGGTAAAACTTGAACTCAGACTAACACATGTAAGTCATGCATTCTAGTTTTTTGAACTATCTCCCTGACTCCTGGAAGTTTAGTTTAAATTAATGGAACATTTACACACGCTTTTGGGACTGGAGAAATAGAACACTGGGTAGGGGCATTGCCTTTACCTGCATCTGACCTCGCTCAATCCCGGGCACCCTATATTGTCCCCCAAGCACAAGCAGGAGTAATCCCTGAGTGCAGAGCCAGGATAAGCCCTGAGCACTACTGAGCATGGTCCCAAAACCAAAGTAATTAATTGATTAATTAATGGAACAGAACACAAATAATGCCTTTATCCTCTGAATATATGGATAAATCCATATATAGCATATTTATCCATATATATGGACAATCATACATATTTATCCATATGTATAGATAAATCCATATATATCATAAATCCATATATCTATATAATCCTCCGAAATATGAGTTCAGCACAAGTAAGTACATTTTGAAGTAACTCATACCTTCTACATATGATTAAAAAAAATCTGGGGCTGGAGCGATAGTACAGCGGGTAGGGGCATTTGCCTTGCACGCCGCCTTCCTGTGCCGGCCGGGTTCGATCCCGGCATCCCATATGGTCTCCTGAGCACTGCCAGGAGTGATTCCTGAGTGCAGAGCCAGGAGTAACCCCTGAGCATCGCCGGGTGTGACCAAAAAAAAAAAAAAAAAAAAAAAATCTTACTACGTTTTCATATTGCTAATATGGAGCATGCTGGATTTTTCTTCACCTCTGTTGACTGTTTTGAGTATTTTCTTTCATTATGAAGCTATTACTTTGAAAATGGATGAAAATACTGTAACTATGAAAGTGTCAAATAGGAGTACTTGACACCTAATTTTAGATTTAGTAGAAGTTGTGTCTATTGGTTATTCTTTCTCTGTATCATAGGCACACAATTCTGTTTTCTCAAGATGAAATTTTCTATATTTTGCTCTCCATTAACTTTTAATTTCATTAATTCGTTAATTCAAAAGTTAATTTCATTCAATTTTAATTTCCCCATTAACTAATTTCATATCCCATTAAC
>JAJIBD010009227.1:0-63268 GCA_021461705.1 Cryptotis parvus
CAGCAGACCAGCCTATCACAGCCAGGCTCGAGCAGCCACAAATGTTGGATATAGAAATGACTATAAGAGTATGCTACCTGCACGGCAGAGCCTGGCAAGCTACCCGTGTCGTATTTGATATGCCAAATACCAGTAACAATTATAGACCTCATTCCCATGACCTGAGGGAATAGTTTGAGGCTCTTTATGTTCAGCATGAGACAGGACATATGGAGATATTACTGGTGCCTGCTCTAGCAAATAGATGATGAACGGGAAGATAGTGATGTTCCTGGAGCAAGCAGATACCCTTGGGCTCTACTTGCGTGTGACAGGACATATGGAGATGTTACTGGTGCCTGGTTGAGCAAATTGTACAAGGTACAGAGGTTTGCTTTTTTGATGCAATTTGAACATATTAAAAACAACTTCAACTAAATATTGTTTTAGAATCACTTATCTCAATTCTTGATTACATACACTTATCTCTATGTGTGATGTTCCTGAAATGTTTAGTAGGGCATATAATAGGGCATATACCTTAATTCTGGTGGTTCCCTTTGTATCTTCATATAACGCTTATAATTATTATTTTAGACCTATGTCAGTTATGAGCAATAATAAATTCGCATGTGTCCTCTTTTTCCTATTCTGCATGATTTCAACAAGAACATATCTTGCTGAAAAATTTAGGTCCTTTGCATTGTTACATTTAGTCTGTTACCTTTGTGCCAGTCTTAAACACCATTTGCCACCTCAGCAATAACAAGAGAACCAGTGATCTTGCTCAAATCACCAACCCTTCTTTTGCTTTCCTGATGACTTGTGTCTTTCTTCTACATTCCAATTATATAGCACCCCTCAGACGCTATAGTCCTTATCTCTCTTTATTTAGTTTACTTTCAGGGTCACACTTTGGGTGATAAGGGCTTTCTTCTAGTTCTGCACTTAGGAATCACCCTGAGACTGCTTAGTGGACCCTATAAGATGCTGGGGATCAAACCCAGGTAAATCGAGGCAAGGCAACCCCCTACCTGCTGTACTATTGCTCCAGACACTATAATCTAATGCCAATTCACCAAGAGACTTTTGGGGGAAAAGATATGCTACATTTTTTTCAGTATGTTTCTCATGAAGAAGCAATATTATTTGATTTCTAGTGTCTTAACACTGACATTTATATATGAACAACTAACCAGGTATAATGTCCTTAGATGATGCTTTTTTCCCCTTGAAAACATCATAGCTGTTTTGTCTTTGTGTTAGCTTTTCATTACTCTTCAGAAAAGACTGATAACATCTTGATCTCCATATCAAACCTTGGCCTTTTTTTTGCTATTCTGCTTCAAGAATTCAATTTTTAAAAAATATTTAAGTTTAATATTCCATGTCTACAAATTTTTTTTTAGTTCACACAAAGTTCTTTTATAATTTCTTTCAAAATACTTGCTGTGTCCCGGTGCTACATTTATTTTTTTCTTTTAGGCGCTCTGATTATAGAGTTGTGGACTCTGCGTTGTATTCCTCCCATCACAATCATGTCATAGAGTACTTGAAAAATAGTTCTCTTGAATTGCCTGGAGAAATTGCATGGAGAAACTGCATGGAGAAACATGAGAACTCTTGGTCAGCTGCAACGTGCTACTGTGGCCACATCCGACCTCATCTCAGGAGAGGCCCGAGCCAGGAAACCAGCAGAGCCCATCTGAATTCCTGACTCGCTGAAAGACAACTAATGACTGTTGCTTTATGATGAAACAGTCCCCTAGACTCTATGTGATACTGATATATTGATCACTCATCTTTTGTTGGGAAAGGGCCTCCCCGGAGGTGCTTTGGAGGTCCAGGCACTCACCCCCTTGGCCAGAGGGCTCGGACGCTGTATGCTTTTGCCCTGTGGTGCTGGGGGTGAAGGTCTCTAAGGCAGCAGCCAGTGATTCCACGGGGGACTGTGTGGGACAGATGGGTCCGATGCATCGCAAGTGTCCTAACCTCTGTCCTCTCTCCATCCCCACTTTCCTTGTATGACTTCTCTGTGTCTTTAGTGCCCTTCACCCTTTCTGATTTTTTAAATTATGTTCATTTTCGTCATAGTTTGGCTCTCTTTTACTCATTTTATTTTCACTTATTTCCTGAGGGTTATTTTTTGTGTGTGTGTACTTAGTCATCATTCTTAATAGAGTCTATTGTTTCCCTAACATAGTGGTAGTGCAAGGCGGGACTATGCAGGCAGTATAAAGCCCTGAATTAGTGAGACAATATGGCATATGGCTTCCCAAATCAGAGCACAGACTCCGAGTAAGACAAGCTATGTTTATCACACACCTGACACCAGGTGTGTGATCTTGAGTAAGTTCTTTAATTTTCCTGTACCATTGTTACCATTTATTTAGGCTTTTAGGCTCACACCTGGCTCTGCACTCAGGAATCACACCTGACAGTGCTCAGGGGACCATATAGGATGCCGGGGATCGAATCCAGGTTGGTCTCGTGCAAGGCATAGCAAATATAACAGGGGAAGCTTGCCCGGCTCTGCCTTTGCGGGTGGGATACTCTCGGTAGTAGGCGCTCGTCTATTATCATGATTTCTTTGTTATTGACTGAAAAAAACATAGGCTCAGTTATCACTGACTTTGTGACTGGTGTCTTCCCTCATCTCTTTGATATTCCTTTTCAGAATTTTTCTCATATCTTTGTATTACACTTTTTGTCCAACTTATCTGTGTGCGCCTGTGTGTGTGTGTGTGTGTGTGTGTGTGTGTGTGTGTGTGTGTGTGTTAGCATGTCCTGACTCTCACTGAGCTGGGAAACTTGCTTTCCCAAATGGCACATCAGCAAATGTTAAAGGTGCAGAAATTTGCAAAACTTGTGACTATTGGGGGCTCTGCTTTCTTACTGGGAGCCCTCCTTCCCTCATGTGGAAATGTCTGAAGTGCCTTGCTGGGAAGAGACCTTGAGCCAGACACCTGAGTGACATCAGCTCCTACCACCCAGAACCAGGAAAAGTCGTGAGGGTTGAGCCCATTCCCATTTGTCACTTCATTGAATTATGGGCAAATAATCAGTAGCTCCTTAAAGCATCGCTCTGGGTGCTTCATTTGACTGATACCTCAGAAACAGTCTGCTTCCAGGAAAGATACTTTATTTCTGTCCATTTCCTCCCTCTGAGGCTCTGAAGCAAATCTAATTCTGGAGACTTCTGCCAGCCGTTCTCTGCTCCCTAGTTCTTCACAGAGCACAAGGCTTCCTCATCTCACTCCCATTGTCTCCACTCCAAGGATTGTAGTTTCTGTTCTTCTTTTCCTTTTGAGGTTTGGGCCACACCCAGTGGTGCTCCGGGTTAACTAACTCCTGACTCTGCACTCAGGGATTATTCCTGGCAGGAATTGGGGGCCATATAGGGTGCCAGGGGTCGAACTGAGCCAGCTGCTTGCAAGGCAATTGCCCTGCTTGCTATTTCTCCATCTCTTCCTGCTGCCCTGGAGATCAGCTGCTTCTTAGGTGCCTTAGAAACTGCCCAGATGCTCTGGCTGTGTCCTTCGGTCTTTCTCTTTCTGCTCCAGCCCCACTGTCTGGAAACTGTGCTGCATTTACGGTAGCTCCGTCCATTTCTGATCTCCTCCTGCTCGCCCGCTGCCTCTCCCTGCACATTTCTCCCTATGACTCCTGCCCAAACCCAACTCCTTTTGGCCAGCCATCTTTACACGTCCGTTGGAGTTTGTGCCAAACCTGTTTCGCTTTGCTAAATACGACATTGGACATTTCTTCAGGCTCTATGTTAGTTTACATGATTTTTAGGGAAGATGTTTAAACCATCCAGTTAAGCTTTTTAAATGTTGTGGCCACAGGAACCCTTTGGGCATGTGTTTCTGAAGACCAGTGAACAGCCCTGGAGGCTTTAGTGGTCAGGAAGGCCGTCAAAGTTCCAGCAGTGAGGGGCGGTGGGGATGGGGTGGCGGTGGGGTGGTGTCAGCAGCTCTACCATTGACTCACAGCTTCGATTCTTGTCCTACACTCCACCCAGACAACAGTCTTTTAACATTTAATAATCTGACTAATTAACTGTAGTTCAGGAAAGGGAGAGTCATTTGTCATGGTTTTACAAAGACCTTCCGAGCCGCAACTGCATTGCAGGAGCCCTCTGGACGCTCAATGCCAGGATTATTGCTTTTGGCTTTGGGCTCCATTTCAAGGTGACAGATGGTGGATGGTATGGAACGCAAAGCTCCACGCCCTGGAAGATGGCGGGAACACGGCCCCAGCTTCCCTCAGAAAACTGGATCTTGGACTGTATCAGGGCTAGAATCTGAAGAGGCAGCGGGAGGGGCAGCAGTTCAGTAGGGGGCCACCTTGTGGCCCAACCAAGCATGACTTTGTGCTTGAATGTGCGGGTCTGTAATCTGGGCTCCTGGGAGAATAAATACAAAGTTAACCCCACCGTGCAAGTCAAGCTCCGATTTGCACTTTCTCACCCAGCCCAGGAGATATCGAAGTCCCTGAGCTACTTGAGAAAACTCTCTGGTATGTAATTGCTATGTGTTCCCGGGGTGTCCCATTGGCCATTTGGGACTTTCATAGTTTCTCCCTAGGTGCGCCGAGAACTCTTTGGGTGCAGAGACGGTTTGCCAGCCCTGCGCCCAGCACTCCAACCCAGTGGCCGGCACTCAGGGCCCAGTGATGTGCTTATCCTCTTTGGGCATAAAAACCCACAAGCTAGGTGCATTCGCTAGATCTAGCTAGTGGTGCCAGCCGTATAAGCTACATTACGGTATCCCCAGCTCTCGCCTTTCACTGCGGGAGGTCAGCTTTCTGTTATGATGATGATGATGATGATGATGATGATGATGATGATGATGATGATGATGATGATGATGATGATGATGATGATTTTGGTTCTTGTCTCGCCCCTGCCCCGGACAGAAAGGGCTGGACCACGGCGGTGCGAAAGAGCCACCGCTGCGTCCCCACAGTCTTCCCTCCCCTTCTGCCTGACAGGCCTCCACCAGGCACCTCCTTTGCCCGGGGGGTCGCTAGGCTGCTAAGTGCCTGTTGCACGCTCACAGAGACTCCCAAGTTGTGGAACACACTCCCAGGGAGTGCAGGAGAGACCCCCCTTTGGGGGCTGGTGGCGCGGGGCGAGCTGGCCCACGCGAGCTGTCCGCAGCGCTGCACTCCACCTCCCTGAGCTCCCAGCTCCTCGCCTCCCCGGCCCGGCCCCCAGGAACCCCCCTCCCGCGCCGCCCCCGCCCGGCCTCGTCGCCCGCACTGTGCCCTCCCGCCGCGGCCACGGGGCTCCCCGGTACCGTATTCGCGGCTGCCCGGGCGAGGGACTGACACGTTCCAGGGACGGCGAATCGCGGGCGGCCGGGGGAGGGCGCGTAGTGGCAGACGCCGCCGGGATTATGAATGGGGGCGGGGGGCGGCGAGAGGGGGTTCAGCCCAGGATTGTCGGCATCCGGAGACACACGCCAGGCTGTGCGTAATCCTGCTGCTCCCGAGGCTTGGCAGATGCCCCGAGCCCCCGGCTGCGAGTGAGGGTCATTTGGCCCAAGTCCCTCCGGGAGGTCGCGAGGTAGGTGGGGGCGCGGGCTCGGTGGTGGCGATCTAGGAGAGGCCACGGGCCGGGGGCCGTGTGCCTGGCTCCGTGGATTGACAGGTGGTGGCTTCAGCAGTTACACCCCTCCCCGGCAGCTCGTCCGTCCGTCCCTGCGAGTCGAGCACATTTCCCGCACCCAGCCGGCCACGGAGAGCCGCGGGAGCTGCTTCATGGGGGAGCCCTTGGAGGCGGGTGCAGAGAAGGGGTCCAGGTGCTGCCTGCGGAGGGACAGGTCCTCCGGCTCGTCCCCGCCGCCCGCTTGGGTCCCCCGCGCCCGCCGCCGCCCCCGGCTCGCGCGCGCCCCTTCCCGGCTCCCCGCGGCGCCTGAGCTGCCGCGGCACCTCCTCTCCCGCCCTCGGCGGCCTCGCGGCCCGGGGCCGGGGGTCTCGGGGCTCGCGGGCCGGGGGCCGGGGGTCTCGGCGGCTCGCGGGCCGGGGGTCCTCGGCGGCCGGCGCGGACCGGCTGCGCGGGGCGGAACCGTGGCCCTGGCCGGGGCGTCCTGAGCGCGGCGGCACCGCGGGCACCGGGCGCAGCGGGCGGGCGGCAGAGCGGAGGTAAAGGCGGGGGTTCCCCTTCTCCCCGCGAGCCCGAGTGGGAGTGGGGCGGGCGGTGCCGGGGCCTGACGTGGCCCCTCCGGAGGGGCGCGCGGGGCTTTGCCTGGACGGCGCCGGGTCCCCCTGGCTGGAGGCGCCGCCGTCAGCTCTTCCCGGGGCGCCTCCTCGTGCTGCCGCCGCGCCGTGGCGGGTCCCGGAGGAAGGGGAGAGGCGGCGGCACCCCCGAGCACGCTGCGGGGTCCCCGAGTTGGTCCTGCTGCCCCGAGGCTGAGCACGGGTGGGGGGCGCTCCGCAGCAGTGGCTGTGCGGGGAAGTTTGGGGAAGCGCCCACGGGTTTGGGTCTGTCCAGCGCCCGGCCCTAGGAGCAAGTGTTAGTGCCTTGAGTGTCTCTTCCTGCCCACCCCCGCTTTGGGAAGACCCCCCCACCTCCGTGTGCTATTCTTAAAAAAACAAAGCAAAATGAAAAACCCGCACAAACTGGAACCCACCGCTATGGTAGCTTTAAATATGAGTACATTTACATTTAAATAGAAACTTTATACGGTATGAGATTGCAGAGCAATAGCTCAAAATGATACTGTGGCTCGTTGTACAGACGCATGCACGTATGTAACATGTACATACTACTTATAATTTCATAACATCACTTGATCACTTGAATCCCGTTATTCATCGATTTGCTCGAGCGGGCGCCAGTAACATAACATACAGCTAGATTATTTACTGCACTATATATACCCTGCATCGTATATGTATAATTGTTTATATGCCATGTAAAATGGAGTGTATTATAAATTAAAATTTATAATATAGTTTTAAATTAAAATTTAAAAAAGCATAGATTTTTTTTATTTTAGTGGTTCATACACTTCCTCCTTTTATTATAAAATGTGTGTTATGCCAATAATTTTCATGGAAACAAAAACAATTTGTACTCAGAAGTGTTTGATCTTTGGCTTGAGGTGTCGGCTGGAATTTGGGGGCTACACTGGATGTGCCCAGGGTTGACTCCTGGCTCTAATTGGGTGGGTTATTCCTGGCTCTGCTATTGAACCAGAGTCTGCCACATGCAAGGCAGATGCTGTGCTCTCAGGCATCAGGAAAGAGTCTTGAATTTATCTGCCATAAATTTTCAAGGAAGGATGTCAGGCCAGTGAATTCACTGCAAGCAGAAGGAGAGTCCAGAGACTTCCCCTGCGGGTTGCCTCTCTTTCTGAACCCCAAGGCTAGCACCCCTTTAACGTAGAGGGGGCGTGTTTTCAGCCTAACACTGAAAATGTTCAGCTCTTCAAATCAGTGCTTAGAGAATTTAGCTTATAATATATTTGCTGTCTGTTTCTTTTTCTTTTTTGGGTCACACCGGCAATGCTCAGTCGGTTACTCCTGGCTCTTCGCTCAGGAATTACTGGCAGTGCTCGGGGACCCTATGGAATGCTGAGGATCAAACCTGGGTCAGCCGGCGTGTAAGGCAAATATTGCTCCGGCCCCTGCTTCTGTTTCTTTAACTAGCAACCCCTCTCCCTTTCCTCACACACACAGATGAGATAGATAAAATGGGTTAAGTAGACTGGAAATGCCCAGAGGGTTGATAGTCTGATACTCTAGCATCTCCTGGATTACGCAGCTTTGCAATGTTTCTGTGTGCATTCTTTTTCCTCAACTGACTTGACATATTTTCCAATGATGGATCATCTTGAATTACTCTGGATTGTATGCTCCTTTGCTTTTTTCCAATAGAGTTGATTTTGATTGGAAGATAAGAAATCAGTGAATAAGGGTTTCTGACCTTGAAGCCCTTTGGCTGTCTAGAGACAGGCTGTTAATAGTAGCCATATAGTCACAGTTAAAATTTGCATTTGATAAAGATATGAGACACGATTTTTTTTTCTTTGGTTTCCAAACTGAAGATTTAAAATCATGGAAGTGTAATGTTCCACAGTTGCTCTGAACTTCTTATTTGCCTAGCTTTGGTTCAGGAGCGAGCGACACATGATGTTGTCTCGAGGTACCAATGTTTGGAGGCTAGTAATTTGGATGGATTTGTTTGTGTTATGATTTAAACGTTCGTTGCTCTTTCCTTGCAAATCTGAGGAGCAGTGTTTGGAGGTGAGACATTGTTGATCATAGGATAAGTAAGGGACAGAGGTGGTCTGGCCACCGGATAGTACTACGGCCAACACTGAGATGACCCTCCTCCCCACTCTGCCTCCCTTCAAAATAGGGTCTAGTTGCCCCAGCTCCTGGGCTGATGGCATGATACAGAATCTCCTTGAAGCCCATCAAGGGTCCCCTGAGCCCACCCAAGTGGGAATCTCTGGGTCAAGTTATGCCTTTGTTCCAGGATGGCTCAGGGCTGGGACGTGAGGGCTGGGGGCACAGCCTTAACCAACTTTGTTTGGCCTCCGAAGGACCCTTCGGGCTACTTATCCCGGACTTGTTACCTCTCCTCCTTTTCCTCCTCCTTTGTCAGAGGCCGATAACATATCTTCAAATTTCAAGCTCACCTTCTGCTCTGTCAGTCTCCCGGGCCACCAGCCTGGGGCTGTATCTTTTCCAAACCTGTTTTAACTTTTTTTCAGCTCCTGTCCCCTGGGGGCTGGTTCCCTCTCCCAGCTTAACTTCTGTCCCTCCTTACTTCTCACCCCTTTTTCCTGTCCTGCCATTTCTTCAAACTCCAGTTGATCTATTGATCTGCATGCCATTGCTGTTACTGTACTGGTACTTGGATTTTTAAAAAATTTTTTTATTTGGGCTTAATTCATCAAAATATCTGCTCTTGAATAATATAAAGCCCTTCCAGTGCTCTTATTCTGGGCCTGCCCTGTTCTCCTACTACTATGCTGTGATGTAGCTCTACAAAATTTTCCACTCTCTTTCATCACTTTTTTCTTTTTGCTTTATTTTTTTTTTAGGTCACACCCGGCGATGTTCAGGGGTTACTCCTGGCTCTGCACTCAGGAATTACTCCTGGCGGTGATGGGGAACATATGGGAGGCCGGGGGTCAAACCCGGGTTGGCCGCGTGCAAGGCAAACTCCCTCCCTGCTGTGCTATCGCTCTGGCCCCCACTCTTCGTCATTTTAATAAATTGTGGACTGTTTTCACAGTCACGACTTATTTAACTTTTGCCTACATTGCTCTGTCTACTGTCTCCCTTAAGGAGGTAGGTTGTTTCCTAAGGAAGGATATGAAAATAACCAAAGTCCCCGAATCTGTCTGTGTATGTGTGTGTGTGTGTGTGTGTGTGTGTGTGTGTGTGTGTGTGTGTGTGTGTGTTTGTGAGGTTGTATTTCACCCAACCATTTGAATAACAGATTTCTGGGAGCATGAATCTAATTTGACAATTAGTTTCCTCTCACTGTGTGACACTATCTTCTCCCCTCTGAGAGACTGCTTTTTGTTTGCTTTCGAGATTAATCTTTGGTTTTCCACAACCCCATGTGGGTTTGTTGT
This sequence comes from Cryptotis parvus, assembly GCA_021461705.1. Lineage (NCBI taxonomy): Eukaryota > Metazoa > Chordata > Mammalia > Eulipotyphla > Soricidae > Cryptotis > Cryptotis parvus. The sequence goes on from JAJIBD010009227.1 coordinate 9,582, forward strand.
TACTTTTCCTTGTGGGATTTGTAAGCTTCTATGACTGTGTTTCTCGCGTTATTTGAATTTGAGTCTCATCAGATATTATTTTAAATCCATTTATTTATTCTTTCTTCTGTACTTCCTGTTAGATTAGTTTGATCTTTGCTTGATCTCTTATTCTACTACTTCTGTATCATTTAGGAAGTAATTTCCAGAGGCTCTAGGGTAACTCTTCAGTACTACTTTCTCATTAATCACGACTTTTTTGTTCATTTTGGGGCCACACACAGCAGTGCTCAATGCTGTCTCCACACTCAGGGATCACTCCTGGCAGTGCCAAGGGCAGACTATGGGGTATCAGGGCTCAGCTGAACCAGGGTAAGTATCTTACCCACTATACTATCGCTCTTAGTGGGACTTTGAAAAAAAATTCAGTATTTACACCGTGATTTGCAAAGTTGTTGATATTCGAGCTTTGGGCATACAATGTCGCAACACCAATTCCACCACCAGTGTCACCCTCCCTCCATCAGTGTCACCAGCGTGTCCTGCCTCACAGTCTGCTCACCAGACAGACACGTGTTTAGGTTTGGCTGTTGGTAGTTTGGATCGTAAGTGTTCAGTGTCGTGTACCTGCAGTTTAGATGTGTACGTATACCGCATGTCCACGCCTTGATGTCTCCAAGGCCCCGCCCTTGGCCCCCCACCCTGTTCCCTCCCTCTGCCTCTTCTTAACGCCCTCGATTTCTTTCCTTCTCCATACTCATTTCCATAATCCACTATTTATGTCCTTGTCTTAGTTGCTGCTTAAATTGTCCATTGAACTAAGGTTTAGTTTTTCATTTCTAGAATACTTGATAGCTTTTCCTATCTCTCCCCTACCCCCAAACCAGGTCTTCTTTTATTATAGATTCCATTTTTTCTTGAATAATTATGCCTGCACTGATTTTGTAGTCTCAGATCTTCCTCTTGAAATGCTTCTGGGAATTACTCATGCTGGTTCTCCCAGAACTGAAGAAACACTCTAAGGCGGATCAATTCTTCATATGGTTTGATATTTGGATTATGAAAGCATCTTCAGGCAGATTTCCGATTAGGTCGCCCCAGCACCAGTCCCATATCCTCTAGTCAAAAAAGAGTTCCCTGTGGAGGGATGCGGTGTGTGCTTCTGTGGGAGAGTCCAGGCAGTTTTCTGGTGTAGGATCAGCTTTTTTAAATTTTCTTTCTTTTGCTTCTTGGGTCACACCCAGCAATGCTCAGGGGCTAATCCTGGCTCTGCACTCAGGAATTACTCCTGGAGATGCTTGGGGGCCATATGGGATGCCGGGAGTCGAACTTGGGTCAGCTACGTGCAAGGCAAATGCCCTACCCCCTGGACTATTGCTCCTGCCCCTTTTATTCACTCACTCATTCACTCACTCACTCACTCACTCACTCACTCACTCACTCACCACTCATTCATTCATTCATTCATTCATTCATTATCAGCTTTTACTCTCATTTCTTGGTTTGTGATTCTTACACATGCAAGTATTGTAAATTCATACTCTGTGTAATTTTAGGAATTTAATCCAAAGAATATTCGTTTCCTGTTTAATTCATAGTCACTGGAAGATGCAAGTTTTCTACTGCCCAGGCCAGTCTTTTAGTTCTGCGTAAACAAAAAGGTCATCCTTTTCCGGGGTGTTCCTTTATTTTGGAGTGGCTCAGAAACCTTTCTTTCATGGGCACAGAGCCAAGCTAGCTATCCCTGAGTGCATATGAATGTTCCAGCCTTTAGATAATATTGTCTGTCTCTGTACTCCTAAGTTATTTTTAGTCTTATATTTGTTTCCCTTCTATTTTGATTTCCTATTATCTGTAGTTTTCCACCACACTCACCTTCTTTTTTCAAGCTTAACAATTCTTGTTTCAATGAATTATTACTTATTTTGACTAGTTGTGTGTGTGTGTGTGTTGTGTGTTTGTTTGACAGAGGGGAATGTGGTTCATATTAATAAACTGATGGTTTGTTATGGTGGTGGTAATGTTTGTCTGTGACTAGATTTATTCTGAGTTGGCTGTTTTCTTCTTTTCTTTTGACTCTACTTGATCGCTTGATCACTTGAATCCCGTTATTCATCGATTTGCTCGAGCAGGCGCCAGTAACATTTCCATTGGACCCTATCACGTGCCAATGTAGCCCAATGGCATCTGGTTGATTCAGGAATATGAAGAGCCTCAAACCGTTCCTTCAGGGTCTTGACAAGGAAGTCTGACCATCTTGTAGGTGGGCGGCCACGTGATCTTTTGACATCCCGTGGGATCCAGTCGGTAACGGCTCTAGTCCAGCAGTTGTCTCCAAATCGTATTACATGTCCAGCCCATCTGATTTTCCATGCTTTCAGTGTCCCTGATTCTGGAATAGTGACGGAGGTCAGAACTCTGGATTCCTTCTCTCACTTGAGTGAGGTGTGATATTCCAAGCATAGCTCTTTCGATGCCTCTCTGGGAGACCCGAATAGCATTCTCATCCTGCTTTCTTAGGGCCCAGGTCTCTGAGCATATGTTAATGCAGGGAGAACAGTGGAGTCAAAGAGATGTGCCCGGAGCCGGAGGTTCTTTGTCCTTTTAGCTATTTCTTCAATGCCTTTGAAGGCATTCCATGCCGCTCTCTTCCTCCTGCGCAGCTCAGGTTTTAGGTCATTCATCATGTTGACTTCTCGACCTAGGTACACATAACTCTGCATTCAGAGATGTTTGTTCCATTGAGAGTGAATGGGGCCTCAGGAACTAGTTCATTCTTCATGAACATTGTTTTCTTTAGATTCAGCTGTAGACCTATCTTTCCACATTCTCGGTCGAAGTCAGCCAGCATTTGTGCCGCTTGGCTAATGTCATCAGCGAAGCGGAGGTGGTGTAGTTGCTGACCATCTATCTTCACTCCCATTCCTTCCCATTCTAATTGTCTCATGATGTTCTCGAGGGTGGCACTGAAGAGTTTTGGTGAAATGGTATCACCCTGTCGAACCCCTCTTTTCACATTAATGATCACTTCTCTGTAGAATGGTGAGATCCTGGTGGTGAATCCGTAAGAGAGCTCACGAAGGATCTTGATGTATTGGGTTTGAACACCCTGTTTGGCTAGGGCTTCGATGACTGCTTCAGTCTCCACAGAATCAAAGGCTTTCTGTAAATCAATGAACGTGAGACAGAGCGGCATCTTGTACTCCCTACAAACCTCAATGAGCTTGGTTACTGTGTGGATATGGTCGATTGTGCTGAATCCTTTCCGGAAGCCTGCTTGCTCGCATGGTTGTCCTTCATCTAGTGTTCTGCTAATCCTGTTCAGGATGATTCGTGTAAACAGTTTGTATATGACGGACAACAGGCAGATGGGGCGATAGTTGCCGATGTCATGAATATCTCCCTTCTTGAACAGTAGAACTGTCCTGCTGGTTTTCCATTGGGAGGGCACCTTGCATTCGGACAGGTAGTGTGTGAAGAGCCGAGCTAGTGTATTGATGAATAGCGACGGCAGATTCTCCAGGTGTTAGGGTCTGACTTTGTCTGGACCTGGTGCTGTTCCCTTCTTTACCGACGAGATGGCATGTCGGATTTCAGAAGGGAGAACGTTGGGAATGACATATCCATCCTGTGGAATTTGGTATGTGGGCAGGTGGATGTGGCTATCAAAGAGATTTGAATAGAAGTCCTGGATAATCTTCTCCATTGCCTTTCTGGAAGACGTGATAGATCCATCAGGGTGTCGGAGGGCAGTCATCTTGGTCTTATAGTTGGCGAAGGACAACTATATTTATTTTAAAATTAAAATTCAACTTATTTTCTGACTCTGCATGTTCTTTAAACACTGACTCTATTAGTCCCTAGTACTTTTTCTTTTCTTCTTGTGATTTTTTTTTTTTTTGCATTTGGGTGGCACACGGGACAGATGCCTTAGCGTGTTAGAGTGTGGATTTGCTCAACTTGCTTAGATACAAGTTGAACAGGAAATGCCTTGTATGAAAGCAGCTACTTCCTGCTGTGTTATCCTAGGAGAGTGTCTGCACTGCATGTGGTGAAGTCAGGTCCCTGGGAGGTGGGACCAATCACCTCTTTCCTTTAAAATTATTTTTTTCAAGCTTTGAAGTTAGTAATGTGTAAAGTGAGTATTTTTTTTTTTGTTTTCTTTGTAGATGATTTTTATTCATTTATTTTTTTTTTTGCATTTTTAAATATTTTATTATACCACCGTGGAGGTATACAATTACAAAGATGTTCATGTTTGGGTTTCGGTCATACAGTGTTCCAGCACCCATCCCTCCACCAGTGCCCATTTCCCACCACCAATGACCCGATTCCCTCCCCCTCCCCCAGTCTGCCTCTATGGCAGGTTCTTTTTCTCTTTCTTTCTCTCTTCCTTCCCCTACACATTGTGGATTGTAATACATACATTTAGAGGTTATCATGTCTATCTTTGTGCCTGTATTCAATACTCAGTTCTAGGTTAGTATTATCACTTTCGACAATTATTAGCACACTGTTCCCTTCTCTGTCTTACCACAAACACGTGGGAGTCAGAGGTTAGGTAATTTCCACCTTTGACAAGACCTCCTGATTCATGATTCGCCTGACCTTGGATATTGGTATCATAAAATGTGTATATATATATATATATGTATATATATATATATGCACACACACATATATATATTTACATACATATGTATGTATATATACTGATTCTTTTATTTTATTTTTTTTTTATTTTTTTTTTTACAACACCAAACAAACAGGCTTTATTTTGCATTTAATTCAAGTGAATCAGTGAAGGCATTTCAATTGGTTGCTTTTTATGTGTAGAGAAATTACCTCTGTCCTGCTTTGCAATATCTGTGCTATTTTGGTCTGTTTTTATCTTTTGAGTCTATTTTTTTTTTAAGTATTTTATTATACCACCGTGAGATATACAAATAAAAAGATATACAATTAAAAAAGTTCATGTTTGGGTTTTGGTCATACAGTGTTTCAGCACCCGTCCCTCCACCAGTGCCCATCTCCCACCACCAACATCCCCGGTTCCCTCCCCCTTCCCCAGCCCTGCTCCATGGCAGGTTCTTTATTTCTTTCCCTTTCTCTCTCTTTCTCTTTTCCTTCCCTTCCAGTCTATGGATTACAGAACATACATTAAAAGGTTGTCATTTGTATCCTTTTGCCTCTATTTAATGCTCAGTTCTAGGTTGGCATTAGTACCCTCGACTATTGTTAGCCCCCTGTTCCATTTTCTGTCTTACCTAAACTCTGACTCCCACACGTTTGTGATAATCTCCACATTTGACAAGACCTCCTGATATATGTTTCACTTGACCTTGGATATTGGTATCATAATATGTACATATATATTTATGCCATGCAAATAAATGCAGTCATTCTGTATCTGTCTCTCTCCTTCTGGCTAATTTCACTCAACATAATCTTCTCCATGTCCATCCATTTATAGGCAAATTTTATAACTTCATTTTTCCTAACAGCTGCATAGTATTCCATTGTGTAGATGTACCAAAGCTTCTTTATCCAGTCATCGATTTTCGGGCACTCTGGTTGCTTCCAGATTCTGGCTATTGTGAATAATGCTGCTATGAACATAAAAGTAGGGATGGTGTTTCCGCTGCGTATTTTTGGTTTCCCAGAGTAGATTCCCAGGAGTGGTATGGCTGGGTCAAATGGGAGTTCAATTTCTAGTCTTTGGAGGAAAGTCCATATTGTTTTCCAGAAAGGCTGTATCAGCTGGCATTCCCACCAACAATGGATGAGTGTCCCCTTTTCCCCACATCCACGCCAGCACTTGTTGTTCTTGCTCTTTTGAATATGTGCCAGTCTCTGTGGTGTAAAGTGGTATCTCATTGTTGTTTTGATTTGCATCTCTCTGATGATTAGTGATGATGAGCATTTTTTCATATGTTTTTTGGCCATTCGAATTTCTTCCTTGCTGAAGTTTCTGTTCATTTCTTGTCCCCATTTTTTGATGGGGTTGTTTGTTTTCTTCTTGTAAAGTTCTACCAGTGCCTGATATATCCTGGATATTAACCCCTTATCAGATGGGTATTGGGTGAATATTCTTTCCCATTCTGTGGACTGCTTTTGTATCTTAGTCACTGTTTCTTTTGAGGTGCAGAAGCTTTTCAGTTTCATGTAGTCCCATATGTTTATCTTTTCTTCTAGTTGCTTTGTTAGTGATGTTTCACCTTTGAAGATGCCTTTAGCTTCAATGTCGTGGAGGGTTTTTCCTATATTTTCTTCAATGTAAAGTGAGTATTTCTTATGATGATGTGAAAAACCTGCTATCCTCCCAACAATATTCCGCCCCATTTTGTAAATTACAGTTTTAGTGTTGAGATGAAGATTTTCATGCAGGAATAATAGAGTCCTTGTGTGCCTTTTACTCGGTTTCCCATAATCTTGAACAACTGTCATAGTCTATCACAGCCAGAACACCAACATCAGTACACCGTACAGCTCTTACTCAGATCTCACAAGTTTTATACTCCTGTGTGTGGTTACTGTGTGCCCTTTAACCACCAGTGTTTGTGGTTGGTGTATCCATCACCACAGTCTATCCCATTGCCTCAAGAAGGCTTGACCTGCTGTTTTAGAACTACACACCCCCTCCCTTCCTCTGCTTAGTCCCATTCCTGATCCCTGACAACCAGTAATCTGTTTTCCATTATCTGTAATTTTGCCATTTAAAAATGCTATAAATCGAATGAGAGCTATTCACCCCTCCCCATCACAATTTCTATCAACTTCAGCCAAGCTGTTGTGTGTGTCAATGTTTTGTTCCATTTTGCTGTTGCATAGTATTCCATGGCATGGGCGTTCCAGGGCTTGTCTGATGTTTTATTTGTTTAAAGACATCTGGGTTGTTTTTAGTTCGGAAGATCAGGTTTAAAGCTGCTGTGTATATTTGTGCTGGGTTTTTGTGTGTCAGTTTTCGTCTCTGGGGTAAAACGCTATGGGGTGATTGCTGATTCCTATGGCAATTAAACATTTGGTTTTAAAAGAAATTTTCCAGTAATTTTCCAAAGAAAATATAACAAGACATTTTCTCCAGTGTTGTATGGCTGATACAATTTCTCTGACTTGTGTTACAGTTTATGTGTGCTATTTTATTGCACTTTCTGTTTATTTCCTATTTATTTCCTTTTTATTGCCATACTGTGAGTTACTTTTTATTTTTTAGAATGATTATATTTTGTAGGATTTAATTTTTTATTTATAGTATTTTTTGAGTGTATCTCCGTAAGCTTTACTCAGTGTTTGCTCTTTATATGTTCACGTAGAGGTTTCTGTATTCACCTTTAAAATGTTGTTGCTTTGAGTGTGAGACTCTTACTAACTTTTGTTTTGATCTTTCAATATGACTCAGAAAACTTGTTTTTGGTAATGAATGTGTGGTTGACAGACCTCTGCTTAAAGTACCTGAAAAATGTATAATTTTTAGGATCAGAGATATAATAAAGCAGTTTGCCTTGCACATGACTGATTTGGATTCAATCCCCGACACTGCATATAGTATTTGGAGCCAGCCAGAGCCAGGAGTAAGCCTAGAGTACTGCTGGGTATGGCCCAAAACAAAACAAAACAAATTTGCCATTTTTTTTTTTCAGGTCTTCATGCTTTTGAAGAGGAAATAATTCCTCTCTGGATTGATGTTCTGCTGAAGGCCCTATGCCATTTCTCTCTGGATGATTTTATGATTTTTTTTTTTTGTCTTCAGTTGCTTAGAAGCTTAGTCATCAAGTATCTTGGCTTTTTATCTAGTTTTTTTTCTATTTGATCACTGTCTTAAATCTCTAGGTTTGTGTATTTTACCGAATTTGGGGTATTTCCTGGCACTGTTCTGGTGGCTCAGGGCTTTTCATCCCTGTCTAGCTCTTTGATGACAGGAATGTTAGTACTTTGCTGTAGTGTCCCACCAGGCCCGAGGGGGCTTTTTCTCGAAGTCTCAGTGCTTCCTGTTGCTCAGAGCACACATTCTCGGAATCTGTCTTCAAGTTCACAGCTGTTTTCTGTCATATCCAGGGAATATTCTCTCCTATTACTGTCTTCCATTGCCATTTGGCCCTATTGAGAATGAGATATCTTTCCCTAGATGTTCTTTATTTTTCTTCCCCCATCCCGTTTCCAGATCATTTGAATTTTCTGGATGCTGCATCTTTTTTTTTTTTTTTTTTTGCTTTTTGGGTCACACCTGCGATTCTCAGGGGGTTGCTCCTGGCTCTGCACTCAGGAATTACTTCTGGTGGTGCGCAGGGGACCATATAGGATGCTGGGGATCGAACCTGGATTGGCTGCATGCAAGGCAAACATCCTACCCGCTGTGCTGTCGCTCCGGCCCCAGAATGCAGCATTTTTTTATAATGGTAGTTTTAAAAGCCTTGACAGGTTATTCTAATATCTGATTTGCTTCAGATGTCACTTTTTTTTTCTTATTCTAATGATGGTTTCCCAGACATTTTGATTGCTCTGTTAGGAGTTATTGGGTCAATTTCAAACTTTATCTTTTAATTTATTTTGGGGACCCATGTGGTACCTACAGGATTCCAGGGACCCTCTTGGTGATTCTCAGTCGACTGGACCCTTGGTGCACCCTGAGAATACAGAGCGACTTGTGTCCGGCAAAGCCAGGGGTTGCCTGCCTGCCCTAGTGGTGCTTGTGGGGGCTCCAGCTCTCCATACAGCAATGCTTGGGGAACCATGTGGTGCTGGGGGTAGAACTGGGGTCAGCTACACCTTAATCCCTGAATTATCTCTCCAGCCCCACTCCTAGCTTTTCGCAGACGGTAAAGGAATAGCACATAGGCTAGCAAATAAATTGGGGGCTGTGAATTCAGCAATTTGATTTCCAGAGAATTTCTGGTGCTGTCACAGTCTGTCTGGTTTGTACGGCACTTTGGGGATTCCCCGGACCCCCTTGCTGCCATCAAAGGGTGCAGAAAGCATTTCCTGGAGCAGGATATTGAGGATATGAAGGCCTCTAGGAGAGAGTTGTGGGCCTTCGGTGGAAGGTACTTCCTGGGTCTGGAGCTTGCTGTGCATGGCAGGCCCCCAACCCCCTGCTCCCCAGTGCTGCCAGGCCATCTGCTGTTGGCTGCACCCCAGCTGGAGGCAAGGAAGGGAGGACCAAGTGTGTCTGGATCATTTTCTACCCCTAGGTGAGGGCCGGAGGCGCTGTACCTCATAATCTGGGGGGAGGTCTCAAAACACCCTGTTTCTCTGTTCCTCCCATTTAGGGGTGTCATTCACTAGTTCCTCTTCTCTTTATTTAACTAAATTGAAAAAAAAATTCAGAGCACAGTATGTTTGTTCTGTACCTGTGGTGCTGCTACTCCAGGTCGGCCATCAGAGAGTCGGGATCCTCCCTTTCATCAACCCCGAAGGCCCCAGCCCCTCTCCCAGCACTATTGGATTCCAGCTCGATGGAGCAAATCTCAGGGTTGTTTCTATGGGGGATTGTCTATGTGTCTCCTTTTCACCGTTTGGAGTTTGCCTTTGATTACCACTTGCATAATTTCTGTGGCTTATGGTATTTCTAAGTGGGGATAGGCACCGTGCCTGAAGCAGAAGAGCCTTCTATAAAAACCATTTGAGGGGCTGTGTGCGGCGCTCCAGGGTAGAACCTCGTGTCTGGCATATGTGGGCAGCTGGGTTTGATTCCCTTACCTGGTGAGAGAGAGCAGAACAAAGCAAATGCTTGAGTTGAACTAATGCATCCATGTTCTTTGAGTGCTGTAAACACTAAAGGAAGATGTTGATTATGTTTTCCTTTAGCATTTGTGTTTTAGGGATGCATTTCAATCACAGACAAAAAATTGAGGGGGTGGAGTGATAATACAGTGGGGAAGAGCGTTTGCCTTGCGGCTGATCCAGGTTCGATTCCTACCATCCCATATGGTCCCCCAGAGCATCACACCAAGGAGTAATTCCTGAGTGTAGAGCCAGGAGGTAACTCCTGAGCATCATTGGGTGCGGTGCAGCCCAAAAAGCAATCAATCAATCAATCACTGTATCACTGTCTTCCTGTTCATCATCGATTTGCTCAAGCTGGCACCAGTAACATCTCCATATGACCTGTCTCATGCAAGTAGAGCCCAAGGGCACCTGCTTGCTCCAGGAACATAAAGAGCCTCAAACCATTCCATCAGGTCATGAGAATGAGGTCCATAATTGTTACTGGTATTTGGCATATCGAGAGACAGACATGGGGCAGAGCTGCTACTGGCTCTCACTGTGCCCAGGCGCTCATGAGGCACCGGGAGGGATGGCAGTTTCTAGCCCCTGGCCCGCCACCCCAGCAGAGCCTCAAAACAAGCCAGATGACCCCCCCCCCCCATGAGGACCTCCATTTTCCACACCCGGACTTCCCCCTTGTCAGAACTCCACCCAGCAGACCAGCCTATCACAGCCCGGCTCACGCAAAGCGCCGTGCGGTTCATCAATAAGTGCTGGATTTTGAGATGACTACAAGAGTATGCTACCTGCACGGCAGAGCCTGGCATGATACCCGTGTCATATTTGATATGCCAGATACCAGTAACAATTATAGACCTCATTCCCATGACTTGATGGAATGGTTTGAGGCTCTTTATGTTCCTGGAGCAAGCAGGTGCCCTTGGGCTCTACTTGCATGAGACAGGTCATATGGAGATGTTACTGGTGCCCGCTCGAGCAAATCGATGATGAACGGGAAGACAGTGATACAGTGATACAGTGATTTGGCGTATAAAATACGACACAGGTAGCTTGCCAGGCTCTGCTGTGCGGGTAGCATACTCTTGTAGTCATCTCAAAATCCAGCATTTATTGATGAACCACGCGCCACAGAGTCGAGCTGTGATAGGCTGATCTGCTGGGTGGAGTTCTGACGTGGGGGAGTCCGGATGTGGAAAATGGAGGCCCCTTATGGAGTGGGGGGTCGTCGGGATTGTTGTGGACGCTCTGCTGGGGTGGTGGGCCAGGGCTGGAACCTGCCATCCTCCCCCCGGCGCCTCATGAGTGGCTGGGCACAGGGAGAGCCAGTAGCAGCTCTCCCCTGTTAATCAGTCGATCAACCAATCAATAAATCAGGGGCCCAGAGATAAAGCACAGGGGGCAGAGTGCATGTCTTGCAAGTGGTTGACTCAGGTTTGACTCCCAGGATACCATGTGGTTTTCCAAGCACTTCTAGGAGTGATCCTTGAGCACAGAGGCATAAGCCCTGAGCATCCCTGGGCAGAGGCCAAAATCCACATATAGAAACAATTGGTACATATTGAAATGAATGTAATTACTAGTACTATAAATGGACTAATGGCATTAAATCTGAAGCCACATCTTGTCAGTAGACTAAGACAAATATCTCTGTATGTGGTATTTTCTCTATTGAATGTTTTCCTCCAAGTTATTTAAATACATTTGAAAACCTATTAATCACTTTTTTATCTGCTGCCATCTCTGGGAAACACTAATAAAAATCTTTATCACGTGGACACTTTAAACATCATAGAAATCAATGACATTTTCTACAGAAGCAATTCATTGATGTGTTCAATGGACTAAGAACAAGGTACCAAGATTCTGTTTAACTTTTCTAGTTTAGACCATAGTGCTGACTCATGGAATTATGGCATTTTTTGGAACTGAATGTGAATTTAGAGATTACCTGACTTAACCCCTTTGCGTTGCACCTAAGTAAACTGATTCTTTAAAGAACTCTTGGAGTCCAAATCCTGTTTAATAAAAATAGCTGGCTTATTCAAAGTTTTAAGTATTTCTAAATTTAATGTTTACTTAAAAATTCAGAATCCCTTTATTTTTTGTCGGTTATTAAGCTCTAACATTACAGGGTGATTTCTCAGTAACCTTTAAAAATGAGAAATAATGAAATTATTACTCTTAAAAATAAGCAGGTGTTTGATAATATAGTGAAATACAGAACAGGTATCCAGAAAAATGAGTAGAAACTGCATATTTACACACTGGATTGTGGGCTTATAAACTTTGGTGAAGGATCCTGTCATACCCTCCTTCTTGGCCCCAAATAATGCTTCTCCTTTTTGTGTCATTTGTGCAACAGATTTGTTCTTTGATGGCGGAAACACGTTAGGGATAATACCTCATAATGGCCAGTAGGTGAAAAGAATTTAGTAGGACCAGCAGGTGTTAAAATAGTTGTGGGGAAACAGACAGGAAACATAGGCCACAATCCTTGCTCTCTCCACCTCCAGGCATACACCTTGATATTCCTTGAAAGGTTTTTTTTTTTTTTATCTGCTTCTCTTTGCTCTTTCCCTCTTACTGGACAAGTGTTGCTCCTTGGAGATAATTGTCTTTTTCTAGTGAAGCTGTTCTGGTGGGCATAGCCCCTGGATGCCGTCAGCAGATGATAGGCTGAAAGAGGAAAGGTCAAGGAGGCATTTATAGTTTTTAATAATGACATTTGGAGTGTGAAAGAAAACCTCCACTGCATTTATCTTACATTATGAATCACTTGTATGACTGTCTTTCCGTTGTTCATTGATTTGCTCTAGGGGGCACCAGCAACATCTCCATACATCCCTTCACATACTAGTGTAGCCCGAGGGCATCTGCTCTCCCAAGAACATAAAGAGCCTCAAACCATTCGTTCAGGTCATGGGAATGAGGTTTATAATTGTTACTGGCATTTGGCATATCAAATACGACATGGGTAGCTTGCCAGGCTCTGCCATGTGGGTGGGATACTCTTGTAGTCACCTCTCATCTTGTGCATTTATTGATGAAGAGCTTGTGAACAGCTTTTCTGCTGGGTGGAACTCTGACAAGCTGGGGAGTCCAGATTGTGGAAATGGCGGCCCTCATGGTGTGGGGGTACATTATGGATCAAAATAATTTAAGAGTATAGAATCACAAATGTCTTGTGGATTCAGGTATTGGGAAGTGGGTCAGTTTTTATTTTATTTTATTTTATTTTTTTTTAACATTTTATTATACCACCGTGAGATATACAATTACAATGCTGTTCACGCTTGGGGGTTTCGGTCACACAGTGTTCCAGCACCCCGCCCTCCACCAGTGCCCCCAGCCACCACCCATGTCCCCAATTCCCTCCCCCTCCCACATCCTGCCTAAATGGCAGGTTCTTTATCTCCTCTCCTCTCCCTCTCTCTCTCCTCCTTCTCCCACACATTGTACACTTCTAAGTGCACTACGTACACATAGAAGCCATCATTTGCATTTTTTTTCTGTATTTAATGCTCAGTTCTATGTTAGCATCAGAACTTTAGACATTTATTCACACATGTTCCCTTCTCTATCTAAACCAACCTCTGACTCCCACACGCTTGTGGTAATTTCCACTTTCAGTAAGATCACCTAGTATATTTATGTCATGCAAATAAATGCAGTCATTCTATGTCTCTCTCTTTCCTTCTGACTAATTTCACTCAACATGATTCTTTCCATATTTATAGCAAAATTTCATAACTTCATTTTTTTCTGACAGCTGCATAGTATTCCATTGTGTAGATGTACCACAGTTTCTTTTATCCAGTCATCAGTTCTCGGGCATACTGGTTGTTTCCAGGTTCTGGCTATTGTGAATAGTGCTGCTATGAAAATAAAAGTGCGGATTGTGTTTCCGCTGTGTGTTTTTGGCTTTCCAGGGTATATTCCCAAGAGCGGTATGGCTGGGTCAAAGGGGAGCTCAATTTCTAGTCTTTGGAGGAATATCCATATTGTTTTCCAGAAAGGTTGTACAAGTCGACATTCGAAGTGGGTCAGTTTTATCTGGTTGAAATGATCATTGGCGAGTGCCTGTATATACTTGAAAGGAAGCTTCAAACTATTTCTCTGTGATTTGTGCAGCTCCCTGGCTAAGAATACTGAAATGTTTGGAAGGGCTGTGTTAAATATGAGAGCAAAAGGCTCAATAGAGGAAAATTGGGAGAGTGTACTAAAAATGACAATAATACTGTTTTTTATTCTCCTGATTTTTTGTTTAACAAATGAAAGGGTTTTTGTTTGCAGGATTACTCTGTAGCAGCCCGTTTAGGTCTGGGAACCTGAAGTCCTGTATTTTCCTTCTGCTCCGCTACTCAATAGGTAAATGGCGTCACCAGTTAAAGTGTCATGGTCAAAAAGAAGACTCTGAATTATGATTCTCTTTAAGGTTTTTTTCCCCAGAATAATTTTTTGATAGGCCTATATAATGAAGTCTAAACTTTCATAGGAGGGGCCGGAGCAATAGTCCAGCGGGTAGGGTATTTGCCTTGCAAGCGGCCAACACATGCTGGCCTGGGTTTGATCCCTGGCATCCCATATTTTTCCCTGAGCACCTCCAGGAGTAATTCCTGAGTGCAGAGCCAGGAGAAACCCCTGAGCATTGCTGGGTGTGACCCAAAAAGCAAAGTAAAAATAAAATAAACTTTCATAGGAAAGCTCTCCAGGGAGCTAGCTGTTTAGTTGGAAATGATTAGCATATAGTCACAAATTTGCATTCATAAGAGAGGTCACAGTTGGCTGAGTGATTAGACCCACTCATCTGTATCTGTACAGCCTTGTGTGGAGAGCTGACGCTTTGCTTCTATCATGATAACAGTAGAGATGAGGCTAACATGAATGTTACTAACGGAATTATTCTGAAGGAACAGATACTGTGAATTGTTCCTTCAGTATTTCATTTCCACCCTCTTCTCTTCTATTTCCTGCTATGCAAGTTCAAAAGCGAATTGTTCTATATTCTGGTTAGTTGGAAATTCCTGGAGCGTGCTGACTCTTGAACTAAAAAGGGAAGGCTTTTGCCTTGGAGTCTTACTATTTCCCCCTTTGCTTGCTTTTGAAGTCGGAGTAGCCATCTTAGAACCTTGGAGAGTAAAATCACACACTGGGATGATAAAGCAGCAAAACAGATGTAGTTTGGGGAGTTTGATGGCCTCTATTTCAGTTTCTATTTTCAGCGCTGTTCTGACTACCTCCAGGTTTATCATTCTGGAAAAAAAGCAAACCAGTTTCTTCCATTCTTTATTGGCATTCCTGTTGCACCCAGTCAAGCACATTCCCAGCTGAATATGTAAAGTCATGTTATGCTCTTGCATTTTTTCCATGCTTAAGGGATAAAATTAATATTTATGAGTGAGTGTAATAAAATTAATATTTATGAGTGAGTGTAATTACTAATCATGAACTGCAAACTTTAGGTGAAGTTGTACAAATATCTTCATTCAGAGGAGGCCTGAGCGTAAGAATTTATAATAGTTTGTAAACCTTTAATTTGATTGTTCATAGCATGAACATAAGAACCTTTTGATTTTCTGAGAGAATATTTCAAATTCATTCAATGAGTTGAGATTTATATGCACAGAACTGTTTCCGTGAGTCACCCCTCCTACTTAGCTATATAGTCTTTGGTAAAATGGGGATATACCAAAGAATCTTGACTTATTTAGTTTATAGACAAAAATATATAGCAGAGTGGGTCGCCCTGTTAATTCTTTTAGCCAAGAATGTTTCCAGTGAATTCATTCTGACTTCACACTTTTTGTGTGACAGAGAAATACTTTAAAAGGACTTTCATGATGAAAGAAGGATGGCTATTCACAGCTTCTAACACTTGTAACACTTGTATTCTCGTTGTTCATCAATTTGCTTGAGTGGCGCCAGTAATATCTCCATTTGTCCCTGTTCATGTGCTAGTATAGCCCAAGCGCCCTACTCGCTCCAGGAACATGAAGAACCTCAAACCATTCCTTCAGGTCATGGGAATGAGGTCTATTATTTTTATTACTAGTTTTGGCATATCAAATACTACATGGGTAGCTTGCCAGACTCTGCCATGTAGGCTCATGTAGTTTTTTTTTTTTTTTGGGTGCACACCCGGTAATGCTCAGGGGTTACTCCTGGCTCTGCACCCAGGAATTACTCCTGGCGGTACTCAGGGGACCATATGGGATGCTGGGGATCGACCCAGGTTGGCCACATGCAAGGCAAATGCCCTACCCACTGTATATTTGACATATATTCCTACAGGAAGGAATTTATGGTCTTAGACTGTAATGATGTAAGATTTCTGAAGAAAGGGGCCAGATAGATAGTATAGTGGGTAAGACCCTTATCTTGTACATGGCTGATCCAGGTTCGATCCCTGGCATCCCATATTGTTCTCTAAGCCCTAAGCACTGCCAGGCTTAATTCTTGAGTACAAGTCCAGGAGTATCTCCTGAGCATCACTGGTGTGGCCCCAAACAAACAAAAAGATTTCAGGAGGGAAATGGTTCAAGGTTGGTCAGTGTTCTTATTAAGGATACCATGTTCTTGCTTTGTGCTCTATTACCCTTATTATATGATTTTTATTCTCTTGGCAGAAAGACAGTGATCTTGCTGTCAGGAAGAAGGAGCAAGACAAAAAGGCAAGTTACATACCCATAGTTAGTCCTTTGTAAAAGAAACCACAGCTGCCTATAGGACGCATGTGTAATGGTCACTTCTAACTGCAGTGAGGTCTGAAAAGCAGAACTGGTTTTGTTTTTCCCATCCTAAAATACAGGAAATTTGTTACCTCCTGAAACATCTGGGTTCTGATACTTAATGAAGGGAAAATGGATATTGGCTAAGCAACATTATTTTCATTGCTTCTGAAGAATATTTTTTTAGTTTTTAAATCATATTGATAGGGCTATGTCAATAGTCTATATAAAATATACATTATTGTGAAAGTCTATGTACCATAGTTTATATATGAGACATTATATATAGTATATTATATAATGTATAAACTATGTAGCATCTATAGATAATATACTATATTATATATCAGTATATATCACTATCTATCACTATCTGCCTGTTCATCATCGATTTGCTCAAGCAGGCTCCAGTAACATCTCCATATGTCCTGTATCATGCTAGTAGAGCCCAAGGGCATCTGCTTGCTCCAAAAACATAAAGAGCCTCAAACCATTATATTAGGTCATGGGAATGTCCTAATATAATTCTTACTTGGTATTTGGCATATCAAATACAACACTGGGTAGGTGTTGTATTGCCAACACTATGTAGGCAAGCCTGGGTAGCTTGCATACTCTTGTAGTGACCTCTAAACACAGCATTTATTGATGAACCGCGAGCCGGGCTGTGATAGGCTCATCTGTTGGGTGGAGTTCTGACGAGCGGGAGGTCCAGATGTGGAAAATGGCGGCCCTCATGGAGTGGGGTGTCATCTGGCTTGTTGCAAGGCTCTGCTGGGGTGGCGGGCCAGGGCTAGAACCCGCCATCCTTTCGGGCACCTCATGAGTGGCTGGACACAGGGAGAGCAGATAGCAGCTCTGCCCCATGTCTGTGAGTCTCTGGATCAGCATACCTGGGCGGATTGAAAAAAGACTGCTGCAGGGGTGGGTGTTGATGATCCGGGCTGTGACAGACTCATCTGCTGGGTGGAGTTCTGATGAGAGGGAAGTCCAGATGTGGAAAGTGGCGGCCCTCATGGAGTGGGGGGGGGTCGTCTGGCTTGTTGCGAGGCTCTGCTGGGGTGGTGAGCCAGGGCCTGGCCGCCATCCCTCCCAGGTGCCTTGTGAGCTACTGGGCACAGGGGGGAGCCTGTAGCAGCTCTGCCTCATGTCTGTGAGTCTCTACCCCATGTCTGTGTGTATATTATATATAATATATATATTATATATTATACATATAAGTATATATTATATATTATATATGTGTCTGTGAGACTTACAGACATGGGGGCAGAGCTGCTACTTGCTCTCCCTGTGCCCAGCCTCACAAGGCGTCCAGGAGGGATGGCAGGTTCTAGCCCTGGCCCGCCACCCCAGCAGAGCCTTGCAACAAGCCAGGCGACCCCCACTCCATGAGGGGCCTCCATTTTCCACATCCGGACTTCTCTCTCTTCAGAACTCCACCCAGCAGACCAGCCTATCACAGCCTGGCTCATCGAGGTTCCACCCTGCAGCAGTCTTTTTTAAATCCGGCTCAGGTATGCCGGTCCAGAGACTCACAGACATGGGGCAGAGCTGCTACTTGCTCTCCCTGTGTCCAGACGCTCATGAGGCGTCCAGGAGGGATGGCGGGTTCTAGCCCTGGCCTGCCACCCCAGCAGGGCCTTGCAACAAGCCAGACGACCCCCCCCCAACTCCATGAGGGCCTCCGTTTTCTACATCCGGACTTCTCTTTCATCAGAACTCTACCCAGCAGACCAGCCTATCACAGCCCGGTGGTTTATCAATAAATGCTGGACTTAGAGATGACTACAAGAGTATGCTACCTGCACGGTGCAGCCTGGCAAGCTACCCGTGTTGTATTTGATATGCCAAATACCAGTAACAATTGTAGACCTCATTCCAGAATGGATTGAGGCTCTTTATGTTCCTGGAGCAAGCAGATGCCCTTGGGCTCTACTAGCATGAGGCAGGACATATGGAGATATTACTGGGGCCCACTCAAGCAAATCGATGATGAACAGGAAGACAGTGATGTGTGTCACTTGTTACTTGTCACTTGTCTTCCCAGTGTTCATCAATTTGCTAGAGCGGGCACCAGTAACTTCTCCTTTCGTTGGGAATGAGGTCCATTATTGTTACTGTTTTAGAGGGCCCAGTCTTTTTTCTTTGTCAGACCATCAACCATCCACCATCCAGGGCCCATGGGGCAGAGCCCTGGGTGTAGACAAGCCTGTCTCCTGTCTGCCACCTGCTCATGCAGCCAGGCACTGCAGTCACACCTGCAACACCTTGAAGGGCAGGAAGGATGTGTATCACTGTATCACTGTCTTCCCTTTCATCATTGATTTGCTCGAGTGGGCACCAGTAACATCTCCATATGTCCTGTCTCATGCTAGTAGAGCCCAAGGGCATCTGCTTGCTCCAGGAACATAAAGAGCCTCAAACCATTCCATCAGGTCATGGGAATGAGGTCTATAATCACTTGAACACTTGTATCCCGTTATTCATTGATTTGCTTGAGCGGGCGCCAGTAACATTTCCATTGGACCCTATCACGTGCCAATGTAGCCCAATGGCATCTGGTTGATTCAGGAATATGAGGAGCCTCAAACCGTCCCTTCAGGGTCTTGACAAGGAAGTCTGACCATCTTGTAGGTGGGCGGCTACGTGATCTTTTGACATCCTGTGGGATCCAGTCGGTAACGGCTCTTGTCCAGTGGTTGTCTCCAAATCGCATTACATGTCCAGCCCATCTGATTTTCGATGCCTTGGCAAACAAGACAGCGTCCTGATTCTGGAATAGTGATGGAAGTCAGAACTCTGGATTCCTTCTCTCGCTTGAGTGAGGCGTGATATTCCAAGCATAGCTCTTTCGATTCCTCTCTGGGAGACCCGAGTAGCATTCTCATCCTGCTTTCATAGGGCCCAGGTTTCTGAGGCGTATGTTAATGCAGGGAGAATGAGTGGAGTTGAAGCGATGTGCCCGGAGCTGGAGGTTCTTTGTCCTTTTAGCTATTTCTTCGATGCCTTTGAAGGCATTCCATGCTGCTCAGGTCTATAATAGTTACTGGTATTTGGCATATCAAATACGACACGGGAGAGCTTGCCAGGCTCTGCCATGTGGGTAGCATACTCTTGTAGTCACCTCTGATCTCCAGTATTTATTGATGAATTGCTGCGGCATAGCGGCCATGCAACCGGGCTATGATCAGCTCTTCTGCTGGGTGGAGTTCTGACAAGAGGGGAGTCCAGATGTGGAAGATATTAGATATGGAACTGTGTATATTATATATGGGGATTCCTTAAATTTTGCCAGTTTAAAATTATTTGCCTTACTTTTAGAAAGTGCATTTTATTTCAGATGTCACTTTGGGCTAAGATGGCTCATATATAAAACTCAAATCATATCTTGGTAATAATTGAAATTAAGCTAACAGTAGGCAGAAAAAAAGCAAGTCCCATTTTTTTTAACAATGAGATTCTGAGAAAACAGTGATACGTTATATGCTGTTTATTCATAATACACTGGGTTTTATTTATTCTTTTTAGGTTTTTGGGCAATGTGCATCATGCCCTAGAGCTAGTCCTGGCTCAGTGCTCTGTGATGCTCAGGGGATCCAGCCTGGGCCTCTTGGAAACAATGCCCGCACTTAGTCCCTCGAGCTGTCTTTCTGACCTACAGGCTTAATTTTTAGTTGCACCGATATGTTTTCACCTATTTTATTTGACGTCTTCCTTCCTCTTTGCTGTCGTTATGATGGTTGGGGATTATGCAGAGTTGGTTGTGGTGCTCTCATAGTTTATTTGCAGAGTTGGTTGTGGAGCTCTCATAGTGTATTTGCAGAGTTGGTTGTGGTGCTCTCATAGTTTATTTGCAGAGTTGGTTATAGTGCTCGCATAGTTTATTTGCAGAGTTGGTTGTGGAGCTCACATAGTTTAATTTCAGTGCTCACTGAGAACCACACACCCTTGGCTCTGGTGTTCCCACTCTTTTGGGTTGCAGTGTTCCAGGGATCACAGGTTTGTTGTAGCATCGGGATCCCGACAGAAACCCAGGGCCCAGGGGCTCCTGCCTGACCTACCACTGGGGCCGCTCTCAAGCTCCCCTGGCTTAGCACTTTCAAATGATGTATATGAGTAATACCCTCCCCAGGTTTTCATCTTTGAAAGAACAAAGTTGGCAGAGTTCCAGCACTTCTGCCTTGTTATTCCCATTCAGGGTATTGACAGATACCCCGTAATTGAGGCTTTATTCTCCAATTGATGTAGGCACTTTATTTAGAAGCTGTTTATCCACATCAAGAAAGATAATGGATCTTTTGTGGTTAAGATTCTTCCATTAAAATAGGGTGAGGCAATGTTCTCACCACAATTCAAAGGGATAGTACAAAGATAAATGAAATAATGGATGTGAAGATCTTTTTTTTTTTGAAAGAAAGTGTTACATAAATTCTATAAATAGTGGTACTAATGTGTAAACAAGATGAGGGGGTAGCATTTCCAAAAAAGTGAGTATTATAACCAGAAGTTTGTTGTGAGATTTTAGGCTCATTCCATCCTTCCTCCCCTCAAAGAACAGCTCTATAGCAACACACTCTCAAGTTCCTGTGTTGAAATATCAAAAGTAAACCACATTGCAAGGGGCAAGAATTCAGTTTCAAAATGTGCTGATCTACTGAAGAGTGTAATGTAATAATGCATTTTATTCAGACAGAAGACCATCTTTTAGGTCTCTTAAGTGGTTAAGGCCTGGGAACACTGACTAAAATGTGAACTTTGATTAAAACCTAGAATAAAACTTCCAGTGACTGTGTCTTGAAAATTATGAGGTTCCGCTTGACTTGTTTAAAAAAAAAACTTCAGGGAAGATTTTTGTAATATCTTCAGTGCATGTTTTTGCCATGCCCTTGATCAGAAGTCATTATTCATTCCTTAAAAAGTTAATTTGGGGCGGGGCGTTGTGTCTTCCTTCTAACTTAACCTCCGTGTGTTTAATATTTGCTCACTAAGTGAAGATGTGTCGCTTCACAGGGATAAGCACGTTTCTGTCTACTGGGGAAGTTGTCTAGTTGCTTGGTATAAAGTCACGATCACGATCTTCACGATCTTCCCGTTGATCATCTATTTGCTAGAGCGGGCACCAGTAATATCTCCATATGTCCTGTCTCATGCCAGTAGAGCCAGGGGCATCAGCTTACTACAGGAACATAAAGAGCCAGAAACCATTATATTAGGTCATGGGAATGACCTAATATAATGTGTTACTGGAATTTGGCATATCAAATACAACACAAGAAGCTTGCCAGGCTTGCCGAGCGGAAGGCAAACTCTTTTAAACACCTCCAATGAAGCATTTATTGATGAACTGTGCGGCTGCTTGAGGCCACGTGAGTCAGGCTGTGAAGGGCTGGTCTGCTGGGTGGAGTTCTGACGAGAGGGAAGTCCAAATGTGGAAAATGGCGGCGCCTGTGGAGTGAGGGGGAGGTTGGGCTTGTTGTGAGGCTCTGCCGAGGTGGTGGGCCAGGGCTAGAACCCGCCATGCCACCCGACTGCCTCATGAACGGCTGGGCACAGGGAGAGCAAGGAACAGCTCAGCCCCATGTCTGAGAGTCTCTGGACCAGCATACCTGGGCCGGATTGAGGAAAACATTGCTGCAAGGTGGTTGTCGATGATCCGGGCTGTGATGGGCTGGTCTGCTGGGTGGAGTTCTGCAGCTGTCATTTTTCAAACAGGCTCGTCCCCCTCACACCTTTAAGCTGCCTTTGCTTTTGCTGGAGTAGATGGGAGATTTCCCCAAGACATCCTGTTTCTTACCTGGGAAAGAAGGGGCTTAGACTGATCTCACTGTAGCAACCATTTCCATTTTCTCCCCTCTCATTCTCTTGCTAGGGAATCTTTTGTTTCTCAAACTTTGTGCTGTTATGTTTTTAAAACTTTATCAGGAGCATGTAAAGGAACTAGTGACCTCTTCCAGTGAACGTGAAAGAGAGTGTGATAAGTTATACCATTCTGATGTTATAATTTAGCTTGTCATGAGCAAGTTTGATAGTTTCATTCTTCAAAAATGTAATAAATATTTGAAAACATACCAGATTGGACATTCATAAAGTTTGGCAAAACCCTTGGCTCCTTTTTTAAAAAAATATTTTATTATACCACCATAAGATATACAATTACAACATTGTTCATGTTTGGAGGTTTTGGTCACATAATGTTCCAGCATCCCCACCCTCCACCGGTGCCCATTTCCCACCACCAATGTCCCCAATTCCCTCCCCCTCCCATAGCCTGCCTCCACGGCAGGTTCTTTATCTCTTTTCTCTCTCCCTCTCTCTCTTTTCCTTCTCTTACATATTGTGGATTGCAATACATATACTTAGAGGCCATCATGTGCATTTTTTTGGCCTGTATTTAATGCTCAGTTCTAGGTTGGTATTAGTCCTTTGAACATTTATTTGCACATGTTCCCTTCTCTGGCTTACCTAACCTCTGACTCCCACATGTTTGTGGTAGTTTCTACTTCCACTTTTGGTAAGACCTGATCCACGTTTCGCCTGACATTGGTATCATAATATATATATATGTATATATATATATTTATATTTATGTCATGCAAATAAATGCAGTCATTCTATATCTTTCTCTTTCATTCTGACTAATTTCACTCAACATGATCCTTTCCATGTCCATCCATTTATAGGCAAATTTCATAACTAAATTTTTCCTAACAGCTGCATAGTATTCCATTGTGTAGATGTACCAAAGTTTCTTTATCCAGTCATCAGTTCTTGGGCATACTGGTTGTTTCCAGGTTCTGGCTATTGTGAATAGTGTTGCTATAAAAATAAATGTGCGGGTGGAAACACCTCCCTACTTTTATGTTCATAGCAGCATTATCCACAATAGCCAGAATCTGGAAGCAACCAGAGTGCCCAAAAATCGATGACTGGATAAAAAGCTTTGGTACATCTACACAATGGAATACTATGCAGCTGTTAGGAAAAATGAAGTTATAAAATTTGCCTATAAATGGATGGACATGGAGAAGATTATGTTGAGTGAAATTAGCCAGAAGGAGAGAGACAGATACAGAATGACTGCATTTATCTGCATAACACAAATATATATGTACATATTATGATACCAATATCCAAGGTCAAGTGAAACATATATCAGGAGGTCTTGTCAAAGGTGGATATTATCACAAACGTGTGGGAGTCAGGAGGCTAGGTAAGACAGAAAATGGAACAGTGTGCTAACAATTGTCGAGGGTACTAATGCCAACCTAGAACTTAGCACTAAATAGAGCAAAAAAGATACACATGACAACCCTTTAATGTATGTTCTGTAATCCATAGTCTGGAGAGGAAGGAAAAGAGAAAGAGAGAGAAAGGGAAAGAAATAAAGAACCTGCCATGGAGGAGGGCTGGGGAGGGGGGAGGGAACCGGGACGTTGGTGGTGGGAGATGGGCACTGGTGGCGGGATGGGTGCTGGAACACTGTATGACCAAAACCCAAATATGAACTTTTTAATTGTATATCTTTGTAATTGTAAAAATAAAAAAATAAAAAAAAATAAAATAAAAGTGCGGATGGTGTTTCCTCTGTGTGTTTTTTGGCTTCCCAGGGTATTCCCAGGAGTGGTATGGCTGGGTCAAAAGGGAGCTCAATTTCTAGTCTTTCTAGACTTTGGAGCTCAATATTGTTTTCCAGAAAGGTTGTACAAGTCGACATTCCCACCAACAATGTATGAAAGTCCCCTTTTCCCCTCATCCACTCCAGCACTTGTTGTTTTTACCCTTTTGGATATGGTTGGCTCCCCTTTTTAAACCTTCCTGATACCTTCTTGGATTTGTACTTCTCAGAGCTATTTACTTTCAAATTATTCCCTGTTACTTCACATCTGCCTTCTTTTGTGAAAATATATTATGCTACTCTTTCTTAATTTTTATTCTTTATTTAGTTGTTTCTTGCTATAGACCATGCACATATCGACCAACTTTGTTCC
Organism: Cryptotis parvus; assembly: GCA_021461705.1. Taxonomy (NCBI): domain Eukaryota; kingdom Metazoa; phylum Chordata; class Mammalia; order Eulipotyphla; family Soricidae; genus Cryptotis; species Cryptotis parvus. The sequence goes on from JAJIBD010009227.1 coordinate 34,006, forward strand.
CTCAACTTAGTTTTTTTTAAGTGCTGTGATTAAAACTCATTGCTCCAACCCTTGCATTAATGATTGTTTCTCTTATAAATGTGTTAATTTCTCGGTATTTCATAACTCTTAATTATTTTATTTTGTATTCCAAGTATCTCACAATTGTACACTTAGACATTGCCCCTACATTATTATAGGTTCATAATACATAGGCTCATTAGTATGCATATATTTCATCGTTTTTATTGGTCATGCAAATTTCCTCTCTCAATACAAGTGGTTTTTGTTCTCTGTTGACATTTGATGTTTTTTTTCTTATCTAAATTAGGGTAATCATAGGCTGATATGACATGTAACTCCTAGCTCTATGATAGTTCAAATTTCATAAAAACATATTTGTTGCTCATTTACTGCCACTGAACTGTTGCAGGTGATTTGGGGATGTGAGTTAAGACCTGCTGTTCTTAGTGTATGTAATATGGGGGAGCCGCACTGTTTCCTGTCGGCATTCAGAGGCTTGGGTTAAAAACACTGCTATTTTCTATGCAGGGGTCCAAAGTTGTTATGGGCAACTTTCTATAGTAAGGGCATGGAGGTTGTTCTGTTCACTTATGTTCTTCCTACTTAGGTGTCATTATTTAGAGCTCAGTCTTACAGCCTACTGGAACAGAGGACGTGGGAAAGCGCCCATGTCAAAACTCAGATGGAGCTAATGAAAAGACAAACCCAGCTGGAATGGAGTCACCACTGTGATTTATGGACCAACTTTGACGCCAGGGAACAAGGGAGAGCGCAGGAGTGAAGAGGAGAATGAAATCGTGTTGCCTAGATGTGTACCTGGGGAAGACGTGGCTTTGGGGAGCTGTTGGTATCTGCGGGCGGGATGTGTGCAGGTTTCTTTGTTTTCTTCCTGTGAGTGACCTTTTGCTTTCTAGTCCCTCCTTCTCTCTTGCCATTGCTTGATTCTCCCTCTCGCTTTGGTGGATGCAGCACATTCTCTAGGATATTTTTTAGGGACCATCACCCAAGTGCGGCTCAGTAGGCCTGGGGCCCTTTCTGGTGATTCTGAGCTTGTTGGGCTGGTGGTTCAATGTGAAGGCCCAAGGGCATGGTGCCGGGATTACCTGGGCCAACCTGTTGGTGCTTAATGGCCTCCAGGACTGCACATGATGATACTTGGGCACATGTGATGCTGGGGTTGAACCTGGCTGAGCTGCATACAGGGCACTTGCTTTGCCATGGCCTCTCTTATGCTCACTTTCTGGCCCTGTCCAGTAGCCTTTAAAGAAAGGATAAGTCGAAGATGCAACTTTTGATTTGCTTTTTTTTAAATCCGAGAATGTTTTCATTCTGTTTGACATCTGGAAAGTTTATTTTATTTATTTATTTTTTATGATTTCACCATGGATTGGACAGTTACAGAGCTGCTCATGGTCGCATTTCAGTCATACAATGTTGTGGCGCCCACCTCTACCAGTGCACATTTCCCACACCAACCTGCCCTGTTTCCCTCCCCCCACCCCAACTGCCTCTATGGCAGCTACTTTTCTTCTCTTTCTGTCTTCTCTCTTTCTATCTTACATGACTATATGTAGTGCCAGGAGACTATCTGTAGTGCCAGAGATCAAACCGGGGTTGGCTGCGTGTATACCAAGCACCTATCCCTTGTACTATGACTCCAGCCTATGGATAAGGAAATCTTTTGTGTGTTTGTTTGTTTTGTATTTTGAGTCAGATCTGGCAGTGCTCAGGGGATAATTTGGGGTGCTGGGGATTGAGCCTGGGTCAGACCCATAAAAACAAGAATCTCTTTATTTGTTTTACTATCTCTTTGGCCTCATGGATAAGGAATTCTTATTGGGAGTCATTTGTTCTCAGAATCATCTTGATAATGTATTTCAGTGTCTTGTTGCTGCTGTTTTGGACATATTATCCATTACAAGTCTGGTGATATTTCTGTTTTGATTCTTTAAATGTAACCACCTTTTCTGCCATCTTTCCAGTTTGAAGCTTAGAATTTTGAAAATTCAAGATGATGTACTATGGTACTGTGGAGTAAATCACTTCTCATTTATCCTGGGAAATTCACAATGCCTCGGTAGCCTGAAGTCCTGGGAGATTTTCTTGTTCAATTTCATTTCTGTGGCACCACTTTTTCTGTTGATGTATTTTATTTTCAATCAATTCTGTGGCTGTTTTTTTTGAAGTGAAAGAAATCCTGAATATTTATACTTTATTTAAGCAAAAACCATTTTATTATACTATTTCCAACAGAAATTTGCAACATTCTATTAGTCAGAGTGCTGGTTTCAAAGAGTCAAAGTTAGTTAAATAGGTTTCTTTACTCTAGAATTTTCTAAGAATATACTAAGCTAATTTTTTTGGGTGAATTTTAAGTTGATATCACTTCCCAAAATTACATATCCATAAAAGAATATTTACATTTTTACAACAAAAAAGTTAAAAACAAAATAGTATTCATATCTGTCTGTCCTATCTGTCTGTCTGTCTATTATCTATCTATCTATCTATCTATCTATCTATCTATCTATCTATCTATCTATCTATCTATCTATCTATCTATCTATCTATCTATCTATCTATCTATCTATCTATCTATCTATCTATCTATCTATCCATCCATCCATCCATCCATCCATCCATCCATCCATCCATCCATCCATCCATCCATCCATCCATCCATCCTCCATCCATCCATCCATCCATCCATCCATCCATCCATCCATCCATCCATCCATCCATCCATCCATCCATCCATCCATCCATCCATCCATCCATCCATCCATCCATCCATCCATCCATCCATCCATCCATCCATCCATCCATCCATCCATCCATCCATCCATCCATCCATCCATCCATCCATCCATCCATCCATCCATCCATCCATCCATCCATCCATCTATCTATCTATCTAATTTTGTAGCTAAAGACACCAGTGTTCCATAGATGGTTGCTATCTATAGATGGGGACTTCTGTGAGCTGTAATACTGGAATTACTTTACATAGATTGTGCAAACAAAGAAACAAAACAAAACTCTATAAACAAATTTCCATATACACGAGTGGTAATCATTTTTTTCTCTTGATTTCAGAACCTCTTACAGTTTCACTTGAACTCTCTACTTTTGGGTAGAAGGGGGAAACTACATACCTAGTTTTATCTATTTTGAAATCAATTTCCTCCTCTTCTTCAGCTTACTTGCTTTTTTTACTGTTTGTGCTGCTGAAGTGAACACAACTTGCTTGGTATTTTGTTTTTGTTGAATTCGGCAGGCAGAGGGTGACACATGATGGTGGTCAAGGGTTACTCCTGGCTCTGCACTGGGAGCATGGGGGAACATAGGGGATGCCAGGGATCAAGCCTGGTAGGCTACATGCTAGGCAAACACCCTACCAGCTGTATTATTGCTCTGGCCCCTTCATCTTTCTGATTTAACATATCCAGTCATAAAATCAGGATGCATATTAAATGCGTACTGATACACTCAGGACACACTTATCTGTGGGCACCTTCTTGTTTTATTAACAAAAGGGCCAGAATCAGAGTCTTCAATTCTGTAAACTATTGCAAATTCTTTTTTGCAAAAATATAGTTTTCTTGATTTTCTTTCTCTAGAACTTTAACTTTTTTTGTTGAATGTAGTATTTTCCATTATAAGGCTCACTTATATATCACAGAAAAATTTGCTTGTTATGTACAATACTTTATGATTGCTCTGAATATTAATTTTACTTTGATGAAGAGAACATGCTTATTTATCTATTCATTTTTGGCTTTTTTGGTCACACCCAGTGATGCTCAAGGGTTATTCCAGGCTCTGAACTCAGGAATTACTCCTGGCGGTGCTTGGGGGAACTATATTGGGATGCCGGGGATCGAACTCAGGTCAGCCGTGTGTAAGGCAAATGGCCTACCCATTTGTCCTGTCGCTCCATCTGTCCTCCAATACACTTGTCTGTGGACACCTTCTCATTTTATTAGCAATTAAATAGAAAATCTTATTATACAATAATAAGCTAAATAGAAAATGTTATATAATCTCTCCAGTATTTGTGTGCAAATAGCACATGCAAAAATGAACTAGATGAGTTTATTCTGAAAAGTTATTCTCATTCAAAATTCAACTCAAATGTCTTTTGGGCTCCTTAAATTAGTGTCTACGTTCCGTGCACTTTGTATTACAGAGATAGTGCTGGCCTTGAACAGTCATGTTGGGTGAACTTGCTTTGTGTTCCTTGCCATAGGACTGTTGGTTAAAAAAAATCTGATTTACTAATCCTCACCCTTTCTACACATGCAGTTTCTACACGCTAACACAATATTTCATGATTATCTCTTGCATTTTCTTCCAACCAAATGAATACTCCTTTGACAAGCTTTCATGAATGTGTAGGTCGTGACACCTTGCTCGTTATTGCTGCCTCTCTGAGAGCAATTGTAAGATTCAATTGATTCAAAAATGGATCTGATTTCAGGACTACAATAATGTGGGTAATGTGCATAGCAGGTAGATATTAAACCACCCAGACTAGACCTCTAAAAACGTCTTCTCATTTTCAATCTAGCTTTCACACCTCACACCTTATCTATATGCACTTTTATTTAGCACAGAAGGATTGGCATAAAAGAACAAGGTAACTCCTGTGTGCAGTGTGGTAGAATAGCTGGGAAGCCTTCATCCTTTCTTTCCACATTTCTTCCTTCTCATTGTCATCATCCTGAAACCATGCATTGGAGGATTTATGGGTTTGGAGGTGATTTTTGCATAAGTATTTTTTAAATTTGAACTTTTTTTTTGCAATTGCATTGGGAAACTATGCCTAAAAGTACCGGGAAATGCTTTGCCAGCTGTTCTCTGCACAGATTTATAAGAATAGTTTACATTCTGTTATGTAGCATGATTAATTTGCTTCAAATCAAGTGAAAAAACTATGGACTTCTAAAATATTTATGAGTGTGTGGTATTCTTATTGAATAAACATCACTGTCACTGTCTTCCTGTTCATCATCGTTTTGCTCGAGTGGGCACCAGTAACATCTCCATATGACCTGTCTCATGCAAGTAGAGCCCAAGGGCACCTGCTTGCTCCAGGAACATAAAGAGCCTCAAACCATTCCATCAGGTCATGGGAATGAGGTCTATAATTGTTACTGGTATCTGGCATATCAAATACGACACAGGTAGCTTGCCAGGCTCTGCTGTGCGGGTAGCATACTCTTGTAGTCATCTCAGAATCCAGCATTTATTGATGAACTGTGTGGCCTCTGATCTGCTGGGTGGAGTGCTGACGAGCGGGAAGTACGGATGTGGAAAATGGAGGCCCTCATGGAGTGGGGGGTCGTCTGGCTTGTTGTGAGGCTCTGCTGGGGTGGCGGGCCAGGGCTAGAATCTGCCATCCCTCCTGGGCGCCTCATGAGCGGCTGGGCACAGGGGAAGCCAGTAACAGCTCTGCCTCATGTCTGTGAGTCTCCATTCTTTAAAAGAAGAATTTAAGAATTAAATTTATTGAATAAACATATGACATCATAATCCATTCTCTGATGTTGAGCATTAAATAGATTCCATTTTAATTTTTGCAATTAAAAGACTGCTTTAAAAAATCCCAATATAAATGCATGCGATTTGCTGAGTTAAGGCTTTTCATCACTCTGAAGGCTAACATTTTAAATGCTGTTGCTAGCAAATTATCTTCTAGAAACATTTCAGCCCTTGAGCTATCCCTCAGAGTCATGATTTCCCCACATCTCTCTAATTCTGGGGTTTGCCCATCTCTACTAATGGGAGGAGAGAAAAAATGATATTTTTTTGCTGAAAGTATATTTTTTGTGCTCCTGTATCCTACAAGATTAAAGGGGCTGTCTGTGGTTGTGAGCCGGGCGGCTAGAGCAGGAAATTGGTTGAAGACAGAGCAGGTGTTTCAGGGAATGGACTAGGAGCCCATACTTTGGGCTGTGGAGTGTCCAGGGAGCTCTTTGGTTTCAGTCCTTTGGAGCACCATAGAGACCCTTCTCATTGGTTCCCTAAGTGACCGTACACTTTCTAGGTGCCCCAGTTTTGTTACTTTAGCCGTGATGTCTGTGCGGGCACAAGGCCACAGTCATCAGAATGGATGATCCTTATCTAATCTTGTAGATAGGGGGTAGAGGCAGTGTAGAGGGAGGTGTAAGGTTTTGAATCTGTTAAGGGAAGTCTATCATCACTTGATCACTTGACATCCCGTTATTCATCGATTTGCTCGAGCGGGCGCCAGTAGCATTAAGTCTGTCATATTAGACAGGAAGAAGAGTCAGAGAACTTTAACCCTCGACAATTGGCCATTTAAGAGACGAAGAAAGGATGTGTTCCAAAGGGGGAGGTCACAGTGGAACTTTAAGTTGTATAGTTTTATTGAATGTGAGTTTTAATAGTGTGCTCTGTGTGTGGGTGTAACTTTTAAGTTATATAGTTTTATTGAATGTGAGTTTTAATAGTGTGCTCTCTCTCTGTGTGTGTGTGTGTGTGTGTGTGTGTGTGTGTGTGTGTGATTCTGGGGGTTGAACCCAGGGCCTCACATATACAAGGCAAAATGCTTCATATCTCTGTAACATTTCTCGTATGTTCTATAGTTTAAGGAGGCAGGAAATCTCTAGAATTTGGGAGTCCTGCTATGGCGAAGCCTTCATGGTTACATTTTAGGAAATACAATAGCAAATTTAATTTGAGTCAAATAGCATTGCAAATGGGTGCAAGCAACAGAAATGATTGTATTCTAGTTCCTGTATGTTTTTGGTGGGGGAGGTTTGGGACACAATCAGTGGTGCTCAGGTGCTATTTCCGGCTCTGTGCTTGGGAGTTGGCCCCCGGTGGGGCTTGGGGCTTAGCGATCATTTGTGGTGCTGGAGATCAGACTGGACTCATGTGCATGTGAGACAAGCCCCTTTCCTTCCGCAGTTCCTACATGCAGCCTGCGTTTGCTGCAATTACATAAAGGCTAGCACCTTTTCTGCTGGGGCTGGATGATGTTTAGAGGGATACAGAATTAGTGGATGCTTCCTGCATGGGGCTGTTTGTTCTGATGTTGCAGAACAGGAAGCTCAGCATATGACGGACAGGCCAGACCAGTATAATGTGTTTAGGTAGTTACAAAGTGAAATTGCTTTTAAACAAATCAGATTGGCATATGGGTAGATAGTTAGCGTATAAAAATGCCAAGTGAATTGAGACAGTGTGTCAAAGGCATCCATTCCCCTTGCCATAAGGTCATCCATCAACTTTGCCAATGGTAGCGAGCATGTAATTTAGATAGGAAAGACACTCATTAGGCCAGTTAGATGATTGGTTTGTATGCACTATATATTTTAGTTCACTGGTATGTTGGAAACGTCTTTTGTATATGAATTATTTGAGCGAGACCTAAACACTGTTTTATTTGATTTAAAATTAACTATATAGAACAGATTGTTTAAGAAGGCCTTCACATGAAGCATTTATATTTGAGTGATTTATGGTTATTTTCCCATTTTAATTGAAATTGAAACTGTGTTTTCTGAAATAGCACTTATTATACATTTAGCTATTATCTGCCTTGGCAGTCAGTTACTGAATAAGTAATTTCACCTCCAATATTACTGTCTGACAGTGATCTTCAGAATTAGTTACAAAACTACACTAATAACCATTTTTTTTCCAGAGGTAGAGTGACAATTGTCTCCTGATAAATCATGGCTCTTGCTTAACTCATTTATTCATTTATGAATAGTTACTGCTATGGGTCTTTTGGGTGCTAAGGAAGGTTGTTATATTGGTAGCTGAAGAACTCAATTTAAATTTTTTTTAGTAACCGCAGTCTTGGCTGTGCTCTGAGTGTATTTAGGACATAGTGACATTCCTAGGCCAAAGGCTTGGTGCTTGTTGGAAGTGAGAGGGTGGAGAAAGGAACATGGTCTTTGTCAAAAAATTTGGGGGGCTTTCCCAAGACCAGAGTGGGCAAATGAAGACCAGACTCTGTCTTCTCGGGTCAAAGCTATTTTATTATTTCAACCTTCCCACAGTCATAAACCCTCGTTCCCTCCCCCTTTGTAGGAGGAATCTTAGTGGTTTAAAATGGTGTCTTTTCTATTTCTAACTATAACCTTGTTACGGGTGTATTATTCTAGGAGTGTTATAAATGAAAATACCAAGTTCATCCCCATTAAGTTGCTTGGAGAGAGAGAGGGGAGAGAGAGAGAGAGAGAGAGAGAGAGAGAGAGAGAGAGAGAGAGAGAGAGAGCGAGAGAGAGAGAATAGTGGATCGAGTTCTGCTTTGCTTACATAATAGCCAGGTTCTATCTCTGGCACCATATGGTCCTCTGTGCCCTGCCAGGAGTGACCCTCGGGCACAGAGCCAGGGTAGTCCCAGAGCACCACTGGGTATGGACCCCCAAAACAAAACAACCAAATTGAAAGAAACCAACACCTAAACAGCATTACCAGAAGCAAACTTAACATTCAGTATTATTTAGGTTTCCAGGAAGAATTAATGCGAGTCCATTTCATTTTCAGCAAGGAATTATTAAGAATCATTAACCCTCTTGCTGGCCCAAAGCAAAGGCGTCTTTGCCTGCAGAAGATCAGCACCCACGGCTCCTTGCTCTCAGTTCAGCCTTCTGCTGCTTTTGGCATTCTCCTTCCTTCCCTGAGGTCTGACCTTCCGCCACTGCATTTCCTCTGACTCATGTGTGGTTTATACTCCTGGCTTGCAGCCTCTGCTGGGAGGTTTCCCTGTCGAGGTGGCCCTGTCCTCTTTCAGGGGAAGCTCTGACTTGATTTCTTGCCCTGCCAAGTCTGAGTTGCAGGAAATCTCACCTTCTCTGCTTCCCCCTGTCAATGGTTCCGATCCCTTCCAAGCATAACTGGCCATAATCATTTAGGTTCTATGACTCTGAATTCCCCAGAGTGCAAAAATGCCACAATGCCAAATTATGTATTTAGGCACTGGGGTGCTTTTTGCTGCTTGTGATGGGTTTTGAATTGTCTTCATTTTGGGGTACACTTTGAACATATTTGGAGGACTATGGAGATACGTAGCTAACACATTTCATTAACACATACCAACATCTCTATGGCCTCCGTATGGTCCTTATGGACTCCTTATGGCGTGGTTCTCTGTCTCCAGTACAGAAAGATATGAGGTTTACTACAACTAATGTGCTGCCAATGGCAAATCATCACCCTGGGCAGGGAGGAAGGAGCAGCTAAAATCTTGCGCAGTAATGTTCTAGCCTCTTTTTCTATTTGTCAATCAGATATCCCCTTAAAACCCACATCTCCAGGACAAGGCTGAACTGGGGATAGAAAGATAAGCCTTCAGGATAAGGCTTGAAAACTGGGATTTCTGTCTGTTACTAGGGGAGATAGTGTTGGGGATGCTAGATGTGAGGTACAGTGGGAGATCTTAGGCTTGGAACATGATTGGAAGGAGGTAGGAAGGTTTGCTCGTGGATTCCCTCATTCTGAATTTAGATTTAGATTCTCTAAATCTGGAGGATTTAGAGAATTGGTTACCAATGGAAAAGGAGTGAGCTGTCTATTTCAGTTCTTTTCAGAAAAGAATGAAGTGTCTCTTACACCTTGGTTCAGGAGCTATTTCACAGCCTTACCTAATTATGTCCGGTTGCCAAGTACCAGTTAGAATGGAGGAGCAGAAAAAAAATCCATGAGACCATTCATATTAATGAATTGGGCTATCGGTGGTCATGTTTCTAGTCATTGAGAGCAAAAAAGAGTCAGTAAAAGGTGAGCATTTGGGAGGGAGACTATCGCCTGGATGCTTGGACACCCCAAATCTGTGGGATCTGTGGAGCAACAAACAATCTGGAAATCACTTAGAAAGTGGGTCTCGAGCTCTCGAGAGTCTCATCTAAGAAACCAGATTTTTGAAGGTAATTTTGGAGAGATTGGTATGATTTTGGTGGGGTTGATGCTGTGGATGGGGTTGATGCTGCCCATGGGAATAGTATAACAAACAGTATGAGAAATATCTGCCTACACCCTTGAGCAGAAACTACGGTTTTCAAGAACCACCACTGGGAACTTAGACAGTACCTTACCACCTGAAAATGAAATTGGTAGGAATTATCTTTCTTTTTTTTTTGGGCAGGGTTTACACCCAGTAATGTTCAGGACTTGCTCCTGGCTCTGGACTCAGGGATAACTCCTGGCAGGGCTTGGTGGGGGGACAAAATGGGATGCGGGGGATTGAACCTGGGTCAGCCATGTGCAAGGCAACCGTCCTACCTACTGTATTGTTACTCCAACCCCAGGAATGATCATTTTAAAAAGTAAAATAAGTGGATGGATTGAAGACAGTGTCAGGGTATTCTTCTACGCCTCCCCACCGCTACCCCACTCCTCACTTTAGCTCCAGTGCAAGTATATACCAGGGAACTGGTTTGGGAAAATACTGTTGAATTTGTGTTGGGATAGAGCTATAGAAAGGGAGAGTCCAGCGGGCAGGAGCAGAAGCAGGTGAGCGGGTTGCAGGGAGACAGATGCCTTGGCTTTCAGTGACACAGTGATGATGCAAACAGTACTTTCATTTGAGCTCGAGCAACGGTTTAACAGGAAGGCAGGGAGGTGTGGCAGGGCAGCTGCAAGCTTGGGGAGCTACCCGGAGCAGAGAGCCAGGTGAACAGAAGGACGGCGCATGCTGGGCACTTGACAGAAATTCAGTCGTGAGTTGACTCAAGCACTCAGCTTGCCAAAGTCTTGCCAGGCAGCTGCTGGTTGGTCCCACCCCCTCTTCCTCTTCTTTGCTCTAGTGGGAGTCTCTAAGTTCTTTTTTATTCATATCTTTTTAACTAAACTTATTTAAAGCATTTTCCATATGTGTGTGTATGTATGAATACATAGGCAGAGTGTGATGTAGAGAATACATTCAAACAGAAATGTACAAAGATGAAATTATTTGAAAAAGAAAGGATTTAATACAGATTCTAAGAGCAGTGATTTATTTTGTGCGCCTTGTACAAGTTTTAAACAACTATATCACCATATGACTAATAAGCAGTCCATTATTTAAAGCCTTCTGTTTGGTGATGATTATTTTTTCTTTTTTGGGTCACATCCAGCAATACTCAGGGGTTACTCCTGGCTCTGCACTCAGGACCTACCCCTGAGTAGGTGCTTGGGGGACCATATGAGATGCCGGTGATCCAACCCAGGTCGGTTGCATGCAAGGCAAATGCTCTCCCCATTATACTATTGCCCCAGCCCCTGTTTGGTGATTTTTTTTTGACATGTGGGTTTCCTTCTGAAACCTCAACAGTGATCAAGGTGCTTTTGTTATTCCAAATATCTTCATGCTGGTTTTGCAGTCCTTCCCTACATCCAGCCCTTAGCAACTGATACCCCCTTTTTTTTTGCTTTTTGGGTCACACCCGGCAATGCTCAGGGGTTACTCCTGGATCTGCACTCAGGAATTACTCCTGGCGGTGCTCGGGGAACATATGGGATGCCGGGAGATCGAACCCGGGTTGGCCGCATGCTAGGCAAACGCCCTACCCACTGGACTATCGCTCTGGCCCCATGATATTTTTTATTTTAATGTAGCTCCCAGTTTTAGAAATTTTTTTGGGGGGTGTCACATCTGGTGATGCTCAGGATTTACTCCTGTTCTCAGGGATCACTCTTAGCAATGCGTGAGGGACTATATGGGTGCCAGGGATTAAGCCCGGAGTCGGCCTGCAAGCGCTCTGCTCATGTCCTAGTTTTAGCATTTTATATGGATGGAATCATGCCACATGTATTCAATTTTATGTTGTGCTTTCTTTGTGTGGACATGTTTCCTTTTGTCATGTGTGACTACCTGGTTATAGAATAGTATGCTTGTTCTAGGCAGTCAGAAAATACACAGCTATGTGAAAGTGCTCACATTTCCCAGAATAAGTATATTTAGTCATTCTTCATTCAATACACAAACACGTTTTGTGCTTAGAGAATCAAAATTAAATGTTGCATCTCTGCTTTTATAGAAATTTAATTTAAACAAGAACAATTTTTAGTCACTTCTTAAAATGAACTTGTTTCAGTTGCTGGAAAACACAATGAATATTAAGTGATTGCTTGATGTGGGAGAAGTGGGGCATTCTTGACTATTTTATTAAATTAGAAAGGTGAGATGAAAATTTAAAATCAAACTGGATTTAAATGCAGTAGGTTGTCTTTTGTTGGGTTCTGGAAACGTAAAATGCCTTCTTGGGAAAATGGGTAATTGTGGGAACTTTGAAATTTTCCTGCACGTTGCACGTTTCTCAGAGCTTGGTGCTGGGGCATTGCATGTCTAAACCTACCAATGAACAACTGTGTAATCCTGGTGCTTTAATCAAATTAAATTAAATACAAAACAAAACATGAACTCCAGCCCACTGAGCTATCTCTCTGTCTCCACCTCTAGAGTTTTTATGCCAAAATGGCTTGATTTTGAGCCTCTTTTTTTACTATGTCACAAACTTATGACTATCCTTTAAAATATTTATCAATTGATATTTTAACCAATAAATCAAAACTTTTTTGCTACAGATTATTTAATTTTGTTTTTTTTTTAAAATATTTTATTACACCACCATGTGATATACAATTACAAAGATGTTCATGTTTGGGTTTCTGTCATACAGTGTTCCAGCACCCATCCCTCCACCAGTGCCCATTTCCCACCACCAATGTCCCCACTTCCCTCCCCCTCCCCTAGCCTGCCTCTATGGCAAGTTCTTTATCTCTTCTCTCTCTCTCTTTCTCTCTTCTCTTACACATTGTGGATTGCAATACATACATTTAGAGATTATCATGTATATCTTTGCTTTTTTTTTTTTTTTTGGTTTTTGGGTCACACCCGGCAATGCTCAGGGGTTTCTCCTGGCTCTGCACTCAGGAATCACTCCTGGCGGTGCTCGGGGGACCATATGGGATGCCGGGGATCGAACCCGGGCCGGCAGAGGCCGCGCGTGCAAAGGCAAACACCCTACCCGCTGGGCTATCGCTCCGGCCCCTATCTTTTTTCCTATATTCAATGCTCAGTTCTAGGCTGGTATTATCACTTTTGACAAATATTAGCACACTGTTCCCTTCTCTGTCTTACCTAACCTCTGATTCCCACATGTTTGTGGTAGATTCCACCTTTTTTTTTTTAATTGAAAGATGCTCATGTAGAGCTTTGGTTCTACTGTAGTGTTGGAACACGCACCCTCCACCCAAACCCAACTCCCATCACCAATGTCCCCACCTCCCTCCCCTCCCGCACCTCAACCACTTGGCGGGTTCTGTATGTCATTTCTTTCCTCTTTATATCTCCTTCCCAACAAAATTTCCTGCTCTTTGTGGATTGCAGTGCATTAAAAGACATTACTGTTTCACTATTTTAGTGGACCGGCGCGCCGCAAGCAGCGGCGCAACCTGGGCTCGAACTGGTTTTGCTCTGTTGATCTGGTCGTGAGGCAGTTTCCCAGTGTCCGGACAGCGAAAATGGTGGCTAGTGTGATGGGCGAGTCTCATCCGGCTGCTTCTGGGACCCCCAGAGGTGACGGGCCCACTCCCAAAACCCATCTGCCCTCCTCGGGGTTCCATGGTTAGCTAGGCCCGGCGCGAGCCGAGTGCCAGCCTCCCCAGCTGTCCGTGAGGCCCTGTATGCTGGCCAGCGGGCAGCTCAGATTATTTAATTTTGGCTGTGTTGCTTTCTGCCACCTTATTCTGAACAGTTCACATGGGAAGCAGTAAAATGGTATCCTAGTTTTAAATTGAAATTTGGATTATTGTGGACAATTAATATATTTCAAGTGTTTATTAGCTTTCAGGGTTTTGATAATCACTCTTTCCACTGTACCTTTATGCTCCCATATATTTTATATATATAGTATGTATGAATCCGGCCCAGGTATGCTGATCCAGAGACAGACATGGGGCAGAGCTGCTACTGGCTCTCACTGTGCCCAGCGCTCATGAGGTGCCCGGGAGGGATGGCAGGTTCTAGCCCTTGCCCGCCACCCCAGCAGAGCCTCACAACAAGCCAGACGACCCCCCACTCCATGAGGACCTCCATTTTCCACATCCAGACTTCCCCCTCATCAGAACTCCACCCAGCAGATCAGCCTATCACAGCCCGGCTAGCGGGGTTCATCAATAAATGCTGGATTTTGAGATGACTACAAGAGTATGCTACCCGCACGGCAGAGCCTGGCAAGCTACCCGTGTCGTATTTGATATGCCAGATACCAGAAACTATTATAGACCTCATTCCCATGACCTGATGGTATGGTTTGAGGCTCTTTATGTTCCTGGAGCAAGCAGTTGCCCTTGGGCTCTACTTGCATGAGACAGGTCATATGGAGATATTACTGGTGCCCGCTCGAGCAAATTGACGATGAATGGGAAGACAGTGATACAGTGATACAGTATGTATACATACTATATATAAAACAGATATATAAAGTATATAATATGTGAGTATATATGTAATATATACACGTGTTATATGTTCATATATAAAGTATATAACAACTGCATATATACACACATGCTATATACTATGTATACATACTTTCTGTATTAATATTTATTTATTTTTTTCTTTTTTGCTTTTTGCGTCACACCTGGCAATACTCAGGGGTTTCTCCTGGCTCTGCACTCAGGAATTACTCCTGGTGGTGCTCGGGGGATCATATGGGATGCCAGGAATCGAACCCGGGCCGGCATGGGCCAGCCAGCGTGCAAGGCAAACGCCCTAATGCTGGACTATCGCTCCGGCCCCTGTATTAATATTTATTGAAATGGAAGCTGGTGGAGTCAGAAAGGTAGGACAGCAGGAAAGGTGCTTATCTTTAAGTGGCTGGCCTGGGCTCAGTCCCCTGGCACCGCATCTGATTCTCCATCCCCACCAGTGACATCCCTGAGCACAGAGCCAGAAATAATCCCTCAGCACAGCTGGATGTGGCCCCCAGAACCCCAAAATAACAATAAATGATATAAAAAGTGTTTAAGTAGGAATTACAGTAACCAAAAAGAGGCGTCTTTCTTAATAATCAGGCCAGTCAGGCCTGCACATAGTACAGCAGTAAGGGCTCGTGCCTTGCACACTGCCAGCCCAGATTTGGCCCCCAGTACCCTCTATGGTCTCTGAGGCCCACTAGGTGTGATCCCTGAGTGCAGAGTCAGGAGCAAACTCTAAGCACCAGGTGTGATAAAAATAATAATATACTGGTCACAAAGTAAACCTTATACAACAATTGGGTAATCTAATATTATGGTTATATTAGTGAATGAATGGGAAAATGCCTATGACTTCTATATAAATTCTATGAAAACAAGATATGATATCATCAGTGCAATTTAAACCCAGGTTTGTAAGCAGTTTCTCTCCCAATCATACATGTAATTGTTATAGGTTGCTGTTTGAAAAGTAATTTGGTAAAAATACAAACAAAAGCAAACATATTTATAGACAGAGCTATGAAATATAACATGAAGTGAGATTTTTCTTGTTTTCTACACTTGCCACTGAGGTTCAAAGGTGAAAACAAGGGTAATTAAATTTTTTTTCAGTTGAATCACCGTGAACCATTACAAGATGCTCACATTGGGATTCAGTCATGGAATGTTCCAGTACCCATCCCTCCACCAGTGCACATACCCTAGCACCAATGTCCCCAGATTCCCTTCCATCACCCCCCACACCTTCCAAAACTGCCTCTCTGGCAGGTACTTTTTCTTCTCTCTCTCTTTCTCTCTCCCTCTTTTCCTTTTGCACACAAAACAAACGGAATAAATACTCTATAGACTTAGTTGTCCTTGGGGACTGCCATGTTTGGGAAGCAAGAAGAGACTATAAAGTTGCCTGACATCTAAAGTCCCGGTGCACAAATTCACTCTAGAAACAATAGCTGGGAAATAATCAGGTGAGGATGTCAGTCTCTGCCCACTCACTTGGGAGAAACTGACCGACCTGGTAGTCTCTCTGCCAGAGATCTTAGAAGTAGGATGCTCTCATCGACTGGCCCCTGCTCGATCTCCAGCACTGCATATGTCCCTTGACCACAGACAATACTAGGAGTCACCCCTAAGTAAAGATTCAGGAATAACCTCTGAGCTCTGTTGGGTGTGGACCCTAATTACTTATCCTCAGGACCCTCCCAAAGAGAAGGAATTGGAGGTTCCTCTTCTCTTTCACAATATTTCAAACTACATAAACTTAGGTTTTTTTTCTTTTTGGGGTCATACCCTGTGATGCTCAGGCTCTACTCATGGCTCTACACTGAGGAATTACTCCTGGTGGTGCTTGGGGGATCATATGGGATGCCAGGGATCAAACTAGGTTGGCCATGTGAAAGGCAAACACCCTACCTGCTGGACTATCACTCTGACCCTCACAAGTTAAGTTTCACTGGTACTGGGGAAATAGAAGAGATCTGAGTTAGGTTTCAGATTTAATTTTTAAAGGCCAGGGCCTTTATTACCCTGTTATTTAAGACTGAGCCTTAAATACCCACATGAGACTCTTCTAATAATTGAAAGTTTACATATATTGCTCGGGTTTACGGACAAGTCTTTGCTCTGCAGAGTGTGCCTATGAATCCATTCTATTTTTTGTTACTGTGAGATACCAAACTCTTGCCCCTCTCTCTTTATCATTGCAAAATTAACTGACATGTTGGTCAGCTTCTGAGTCAACATTTGCATTTGCAGAATAGGTTTATTTGTATTTATCCATGAATGGGTGAGCCCAAAGGGCTGGAAGAATATATACTGAAGCTAATGAGATTTACCTTTGGTAGTGCAGGTATTTACAAGTTTATATTCTCAGTCTTCCATGTATTTTCAATAAATATCATCTTACCATTATATATTTTATCAAAGTGCTTTTGAAAGTTCTAGTTGATGATGACATTCATTGTGCCATTTGATTGACCTTTGCTAAGGATCCACACTCTTCTGTCATTCTTAATAACACTTCAGGAAGATGTATTGTCAGCTACACTTACAAGATGCTTTTCATCAGATAAAAATGTCCGATCCATCCTGCTTTGCTACCAGACAGCAAAGCGGAATCTGTTGCTCAGCTGTCACCAACTCTGATTCTGCTCCCATCGCCTCCTTTAGAATTGTCTCTTCTATTTTCTGTTCTCACTTCTCCCACCCTCAGCACTACCTTCTGAGAGCCGTTTCCACCATGCGCAGTTAGTTGTGGCGGTTTCTGTTTTTAAATTCTTCTTAAGCTTCCTGGTCATAAAACAAAACTCTGGTTCTCAAACCCATGCTCTGTCCGCATTGAAACTATGTAATGCTTCCTGCTGGTTTCTTTCATTTTGCATTATTCTGTTCTTATAGCCTTGTTAGAAATCCCCCCCCAGAGTTTGATCACCTTTCCCTGCTTTTAATTTGTTGCTCCTGACTTTTCTCATCTATCTTTCTTGCTGCTGTCCCTTTCTTTTGAGAGAGCCTCTGCATTTCCTCGAATGAGTTCAGTTCCACCTGGCAGAGTTGCTGTTCCTTCGTGGTGTTCCCAATAGAACATGCTGAGAACTGTTACTTCTCTTCTTGCTTTGTGTATCTCTAGCTCTTCAAGATTCACAAAGACCAGAGTTATGCTTTTCTCAACTAGCTGTTGACTTGTTTTAAAATGGATGTTTCATGTTCTATGTCATAATACTCTTTCATTTATAAAAGTCAAAGACTTTACATACAATTTTTTTCTGAAATCACCTAAACAAATATGTGGGTGGATATTATTAGCCAGATAAACATAGAAGATTAGGGACATGTTTATTGTGTTATTTACTTTCTATCTATTACTACCCTTGACTTGAAGCTCAACAAAGGTAGGAATTGTATTAGTCAAATGCAGTAGTAAAAAAAATTTTCCTGAAAATTTCAATGAGTTTCCAAAAAAAAAAAAAAAAAGACAACTATTTTTGTTTCTTACTCATGAGAGATGTTTGTGTTCATGTTCAGCATGAGTGGAGCACCATCAGGTGACATGTAGTCTGTGGGATCAGTCTAATGAATAGCAGTCTCTATTTGGAAGAATGCCAATTATTAGAGCTAAATGAAAAGGACTTCATAGCTCCGAACTTCCATCGTTTCATTGGCCACATCATGTCACGTGACCACTCCTAAGTCTGAACAGATATCTCCAGTCCTCCTACAGCATGACTCCCCTAGAGAGGGACCATGGAATGTTTGGTAAACATCAACATAATTGTCCACCTCAGGGACCTAATTGCTGTGTTTACCACTGCCTAATCAGCACCATTAACTGTGTGGTGTGTTGTAGGTCTCAATAGTTGGTGAAGAATTAATGCTGTACCATTAGGAGGTATGCCAGACCTGTGATTTGATCAGTATCACGTCAGAGCCCATTCTGGAATGAAATGACTCTGCCATTAGGATTACAGAAGTCTTAGGTGCTTGAATAATAGCGAATTCTCTAGTAATTTTTGTCAGAGTCTCTGGTATCTACATTGTTTGTAATTATCCTGAAAATAATAGCAGGGAGCAGTTGGCCAGGATGATTAATGTAGCTCAGGAAAGACAGCCCAGAGAGCAATGAGGACAGGAGTGCATAGAGTTAGGGAAAACAGGTTAAGAAAAAGAGTTCAGAAGAGAGAGAATAAGGCAGTACCAAACATTGCAAGGGACTGATTGGAATAAGAGGGCTTGCTGTCAGATACTTCAGTAGAGCCAAGCGGCAAATAAATGAATCGTTTCAGATTTGATGAGACTTTCAAAGGTAGACATGATGGCTGCAAGATTCATTGGGCATTCTGAGATGGAGACTGGGGGAAGCAAGTCTAGAGCTCTCATTTGAGGTACAGAGAGCTTTATTCTTTGCTGTGTTTTCAAGTGGGTTGGTTCATGATTTTCTCAGACACACTGGAGAAAATAGCTTTGGAAATGAAGACCGGATTCTATCCCGAATAACCACTTTAGTGTCCTTGAATAACAGAAACCAATCTCAGTAATTTTGCTACGGAGAGGGGAGCTACAAATATTCTAAGTTAGAGAGACCCTTGTGGAAATTTTAGCAATCTTATTTTATGGCAGAGTAAAATGTAATATCATAGAGATTCATGAAAGCATTGCTTTCTCACTTAGGAGATTAGATTAGATGTGTGTGGTCGGAAGTATACAAGAGATTCAGTAGGGCAATAAGAATTACCTCAAGAGGAGATCAAGAGGACAGATTTTAAGGTGGCTCTTTTTTTTTTTTTTTGGCTCCTTCAGGTTTTAAATTAGCCTCTGTGGAGCCAGAGAGATATAACAGGAGTTTAGGCATTTGCCTTGCATGCAGTGGATTCTGTTTTGATCCCCAGCACTCTAGGTCCCCTGAGCACTGCCAGGAGTGATCACTGAGCACAGGTCAGCAGTAATCTCTGAGCACAGCCAGGTGTGGCCCCAAACAATACAAAAACAAAACAGCTTTTACTCGGATAGCAGTAAGACCATGGGTGTAGTCAGTTAGCTCTTGACCCCGCTTCTTACACCTGCAAAGTGGGGCTGATTTTTCTTTGTGTTTCATTCCGATAAATGACCATGCACGTGAAATATCGACTAGCTAGGGTAGTTGCAATAATATACTCATTGAAATAATAATAGTGAGGGTCACCCATTCACCTTCTTTTAGCTTTCAGGAAAGAGCAGGGTTCGTGGAGGTTAGAGGCAGACTTAGCCAACTCTGGTTTCAAATGCTTTCTGGCACCCAGCTAATGCTCCAGGGTTCAGAGTGAGCAGGTTGTCTCTGACAGAGGCTCCTACCGAGTGTCAGAATGAATTTAGCTCATTTGAAGCTTACTAGAGAATTTCAGGTGCATTGACAGTAAACCCCACACAACTCCTGCAGTGGGTGTGGTTCACCGAAGCATGTAAAGCAAGAGACAGGGCGCTCTGCCCTGATGGTGACAGTGTCTTGACCACAGCTTGGTCAGACAGAAAAATTGTTCACGCTGCCCTTGGAAAGTGTGAAAGTGTGAAAGGGTGGGGCGCTTATGCTTTTTCAATGCTCATCTAAGTTACAGGAGAGTAATTGCTATGACAACAGCCTTCCTTTCCACAGCAGATCAGCTCAAGAATACCTGTTGGTGGAAAGACTGGAAAGTTTTAGAATTCTGTTATAAATTATGGGTGTACTCAAAAATGATTTTTTTTTGAAACACTGTTTTTTTGAAACACAGTTTTTGGAAACACTTTTATTGAAACACTGTGATTTACAGTGTAAAAGATTTTTCCTAACACAGTTGTTAGATTCAGCTTCAACACCACTTCCATCACCAGCGTGTTCCCACCACCAAAGACCCTCATTTCCCACCCACCCCTATCTCCATGCCTGCTCCCTCCTCCCTGGCATTAATTATCACTGTCTTCCGGTTCATCATCGATTTGCTCGAGCGGGCACCAGTAACATCTCCATATGACCTGTCTCATGCAAGTAGACCCCAAGGGCACCTGCTTGCTCCAGGAACATAAAGAGCCTCAAACCATTCCATCAGGTCATGTGACTGAGGTCTATAATTGTTACTGGTATCTGGCATATCAAATATGACACGGGTAGCTTGCCAGGCTCTGCCATGCGGGTAGCATACTCTTGTAGTCATCTCAAAATTCAGCATTTATTGATGAACTGCGCTGCCATTTGCGGCTGCGAGCCGGGCTGTGATAGGCTGGTCTGCTGATGGAGTTCCGACGAGGGGGAAGTCCGGATGTGGAAAATGGAGGCTGCTCTTAATTAATTAGGCTGTTCTGCATTAATTATATTGACCATTAAAGCACATACATGGCAATGTTATTGATAGATCCATTTCCTACCGCCCCCCTTTGGTTGGTTATAGGCAAATCTGGCCGAATTCTGTTCTTGAATTTACTGTCTTAGTTTCTAGAACGTGCTTGGTTTTTACTAGTTTGAGATATCGGCGTGGCTGCAAGGCAGCAGTGTACATCAAGGAGAGCCAGATGGCCGCCTGCTCCGTGTGTCTGTGTCTCTGCATCATGGCCAACAGCCCCGAGGCAGTTCATGGGTGGGTCCACCAGCTCACCAGGCCTCCCTGATGGGACAGAGGTAGGGGAAAGGGACCCCAGCTCTGTCTCCACGGAAGCTCAGTGACTTTAGCTGCCAACACCCGCATACCTGGGCTTGAAATAGGCTGCTCTCTTGGGTGGGGCTTTTATGAGCTGTGAAGTCCGAACATTGAAAATGGCTGCAATTATGGTGAGAGAGGTTCCTCTGGCTTCTTCCGAGGCTCTACAGGGGTGGAGGGCTGGGACCAGAACCTGTCCTCCTTCCTGGATGCCTCATGGTCAGCCGAGCATGGGGAGAGTCGGATGGCAGCTCTGTCCTGTGTGTCTGTGTCCTCAAAAATGATTTCTGACTTCCCCTTTTCCTTCCCTTTGTTGCTGTTGTTACTGCCATGACTAAGGTTTGCAGAAGCTGTTTGTGTTGGTGCTTGTCTGTTGCTTATAGCGCTCACTGGGGAGGGAGTCACCATTATATTTATGTTGTGCTGACACACATTTGGGCACACTGTTTGATGGACATTGCAGTTGGCACATGGGAATTGTTGGGGACTGAACTCTCCTTACACTCTTGGGCCCCAAACTCACTAATATTCAAGAACTTAGCAAGTTCTTTTGCAGCATTTTCCTAGAGAGTACAATAGTGTGTATGTTCTTGTGCCGGAAGCTGCCTTCTAAGGAAATGCACTTTCTCTAATTCTGGTCTTTTGATATGAAGTTTCTCTGTTTAATGGCTCTGTATGTACCTTAATTTTATCTTGCCTGTATTTCTCTCTAATAGATTCCTGAATTTTATATCAGGGCAATTATACCATTTTTTCTTTTTTTTTAAATTTTTTTATTATACCACCGTGAAACATACAATTACAAAGGTGTTCATAATTGGTTCTTGGTAATACAGTATACCAGCACCCATCCCTCCACCAGTGCCCCATTTCCACCACCAATGTACCCCTCTCCCCTCCCATCCCCCAGGCCGCCTTAATAGCAGGTACCCCAGTTTCCTCTCTTTCTTTCTCTATCTCTCTCTCTGTCTCTGCATCTCTCTCCCTCTTATTTTACACATTGTGGCTAGCCCTGCAGATATTTAGAGTTTATCACTTAAGTCTCTTTGTGAATTATACCATTTTTCTTTCTAGAAATTGAAACTCCTATTGAGTATAATTTTATCTTTCTTATCCTACAATCTAAAGCTGTTAACCTGTAAGTTTTACCTTCCTAGATGGTTCTCATTTTTAGCAAGACTGAGAGTTTATGTGTGGAACTACTATGCCTTAAATAAAGCCATTCCTGGATATTGGGCTAAAAGTATCTGTAGGTTGTATTGGGAAAGTTTCATAAACATTGATAAATGCTGTATTGAATATAAAAATAATATAAAGATGCAATAAAATGACTTGCATCACCCAGTTTAAAAACCTTAGTGCATAACCTGGGAAGTCTTTCATGTACTCTTGGTATTTTATTTCCTTCTTTCATTTCTTTTTTATTTCAGAAATAATTTCTATATATTTATCTTTCCTTTCAGTTTCATTTTAATTTTATTAGAAATCAAATATGTTCCTCCCTGAACAAATGACCAAATTTTTATTATTATTATTATTATTATTATTATTATTATTATTATTTTGCTTTTTGGCAACACCCGGCAATGCTCAGAGGTTTCTCCTGGCTCTGCACTCAGGAATTACTCCTGGCAGTGCTCGGGGACCATATCGGATGCCGGGATCGAACCTAGGCCGGCACAGGCTCAGCCACGGGCAAGGCAAGCGCACTACCTGCTGGGCTATAGCTCCGCCCCACAAATTACCAAATTAAAAAAAAAATTCTCCATATGGTTTTGATTCCTGTGGGTACCCACAGCACTGGTTCATTTATTTAGTGTAATGTTTCATTTATAAGCATAGCCCAATTAACATCTCTATCAACCCATGGATGGCATTTAGAGTTTTAGTTTTTATTTTCCAGTTACACCTATGAAATACTCTCTGGGCCTCTACCTAGGTGAGGGGTTGTTGGATTATATCTTCACATTTACCGTTTTCAATTTTGCAAGATAATCACTTGATCACTTGAATCCCGTTATTCATCGATTTGCTCAAGCGGGTGCCAGTAACATTTCCATTGGACCCTATCACGTGCCAATGTAGCCCAATGGCATCTGGTTGATTCAGGAATATGAAGAGCCTCACACCTTTCCTTCAGGGTCTTGACAAAGGAAGTCTGACCATCTTGTAGGTGGGCGGCCACGTGATCTTTTGACATCCCGTGGGATCTCAGTCGGTAATGGCTCTAGTCCAGCAGTTGTCTCCAAATCGCATTACATGTCCAGCCCATCTGATTTTTGAAGCCTTGGCAAACGAGACAGCGTCCCTGATTCTGGAATAGCGACGGAGGTCAGAACTCCAGATTCCTTCACTCACTTGAGTGAGACGTGATATTCCAAGCATAGCTTGGAATATTGCAAGCATAGCATTGCAAGCGAGCTATGCTATGCTATGCTTGCAAGAAAATGCCAAGTTTTATTCTATTTAATTATTTTTTGTAGTTTTTGGGCCACACCCGTTGTGTGGGGCTTCCTCCTGATTCTGTACTCAGGAATCACTCCTAGAAGTCTTGGGGGACTGTATAGGGGTGCTGAGATTTGAACCTGGGTCTGTTGCATCCAAGACAAATGCCCTACCCACTGTACTATCTTTTTGGCTATTTTATTTAATTTCATTTTTTGCCCTATATGAACTTGCCCCCATAGTTCTGCTTGAGAATTTGTATTGTTCCATATCTCTGTCTTCGTGATATTAGTACCAAGGTTTTCTTTTTTAGTTTTCATACTGGAGGATGCAAAGTGGCATCTTGTGCGATTTAAATGTGTGTTTTCCAGATAACTGATGCATCATGCATTTTCTTCTGTGTCTTGACCGGCCTGATGTCTTAGTCTGAAGAATTTGTCATCTTTTGCTGTGGATCTGCATTTTAAGCACTATTGTACGTAATTCTGAAAATGGCTGTGGATGTTGAGTAACTGTCTTTATGCCTCACCTGTGTCCTCTCCTTGTTCCTACTGTGTTTGAGTTTGCAGAAGTCCTCAACACTCCAGAACATCTTAGCTCAGCTCCTGCTGTTGGTGTGAATCTCCAGTCTCAAGGCCATCAATCAGTCATGCCAGGTTCTTTCTCCTGGAGTCCTGTGCTGGATGGTTATGGAACTCCCATGTGGAAAATATTGCTGACTTCCTGTTGCTCGCTCTGATATGAAGCGTGAGCTCCTGTGCCCACTGAATGAGTAGCTCCCTGCACCTGTCACTTGCAGTCTAGGTTCATCACTTACCTTTTCCTTCTGGCAGTCTGATTATCTTGCTAGTTTAGTAGAACAATCACACTTCCTTTATGCCTGCTACCTCTTAGCTCTACCATTGTGGTTTCTTTGATAATGGCTTATGTTTCCCATATTCTTCTTACCACTTAGTCTACTTACCACTTGGAATAATAGTTACTCTCCTAGCCTAGGAGTAAATCCATGAAGTTATAATCCTTTATTTCCCCACCTCATCTGACTGTCTTATGTTAGGTGAGAGTAAATTTTTGGTGAATGTATGGAATCATGCAGTGGAAGTAAAAAACCAAGGCCAGGGTGTAGGTTTTTTTTAAAATTGTAATTTATTTTTAAAAATCTTGTTCAAATTGTTCAACTTCTCAAGTCCAATATCGAGTCTTCTGTCAAGAGTGTAAACACTAGACTATTTGTCCTCACAGGCTAGATCGCGAAGATCAGTGATGCTGGACTTCATTGTTTATATTTTTTTATTTAATATTTTTATTATATCGCCATGAGATATACAATTACAGAATGTTCATATTTGATTTACATCTTACAGTGTTCCAGCACCCATCCCTCCACCAGTGCCCATTTCCCACCACCAATGTCCCCGATTCCCTCCCCCACTCCCCTAGCCTGCCTCTATGGCCAGTTTATTATCTCTCTCTCTCTCTCTTTCTCTCTCTCTCTTCCTTCTCTTACACATTGTGGATTGCAATGCATACATTTAGAGGTCATCATGTGTATCTTACTGCCTGTATTTAATGCTCAGTTTTAGGTTGGTATTAGCACTTTCGACAATTATTAGCAGTCTGTTTCCCTTCTCTGTCTTACCCAACTCGGACTCCCACACGTTTGTGTAATTTTCACCTTTGATAAGACCTTCTGATCCATGTTTCACCTAACCTTGGATATTGGTTTATACTAGGTCCCAGGGTAAAAGCTTGGAACTATTGTTTATATTTTTTTAAGTAAACCTTGCAGAGCCTGGCAAGCTACCTGTGGTATATTCGATATGCCAAAAAAATAGTAACAATAATGGACCTCATTCCCAATGAATGGAGGCGTTACTGGCACCTGCTTGAGCAAATCGATGAACGGAAAGAAAAGTGACAAAAGTGACTAGAAAAGTAAACCTTTAAATTTAAGTGGCTCCATTAATACTGATACTTTGAAAAAAAAATCCCAAAATGATCACTTGTATCACTTGTCTTCCTGTTGTTCGATTTGTTCGAGTAGGCACCAGTAATATCTCCATATGTCCTGTTGCAAGCAAGTGTACCCCAGGGCCAAATGCCAGCTCAGGAACAGGAAAAGCCTCAAACCATTCTTTCAGGTCATGGGAATGAGGTCGATAATTGTTACTGTTTTTTGTCATATCAAATAAAACAAATGATGAGAAGTAGTATATATTTTTAATGTGTTCTTTGCTTAAGGAAAGTAGTTTAACTTTATTAGGAATACTGATGATTATGTTCTTCAAATAACCAGGCAGTAGTAAAAAATAAAAACAATAAATTATATGGCAATAAAATTTCTTTACTCTTTAAATACTCAGCCACATTGACTGTGCTCAGGTCTTACTCCTGACTCTGTGCTCAGGGATATCCTGATAGTGCTCATAGGGACCATATAGGGTGCTGGGGATTAAACCTGGGTCAGCTTTACTCAAGGCAAGTGCCTTACCCGCTGTACTCTCTCTCCAGCACAAGACTGAATTTCTTATCTTGCATATAATTTTCCCGTTTTCTTTAAGAAAAAGTTCCAAAAGTCTTTTGAGATCACATCATTGAAAATGTGTGTGTGTGTGTGTTGTGTGTATGCTCCTAATCTCCATATATATCCAATTCACATAGTAAATTTTTCTCTTTTAAACTGTTCTTGGCCTTTTTGCAGTTTTATCCTACAGTAAACCTTTCTCACTAGATTTTTTGTCTGTTGATCTGACTGACTTAGTTGTTCCTTGCTCTCCCTGTGCACAGCCGTTCATGAGGCAGTCGGGAGGCATGGTGGGTTCTAGCCCTAGCCCACCACCTCGGCAGAGCCTCACAACAAGCCAGACCACCACCCTCACTCCACGGGCGCCTCCATTTTCCACATATTACTGGTGCCCGCTCTAGCAAATAGATGATTAACGGGAAGATCGTGATCGTGATCGTGATCTGACTGACTTAGTTGCATTTTCTTTGGGTCTGGGTTGCACTGGTTTGTGGGCTCTCAAGAGGGCCAGTAATTCTTAGACATCAGAGTCCCTGGTGATAGAGCAGATCGTTAGAATGGCTGATGTATATGCTACTCGATGTCCATTAAACCTAGTCTCTCTCATACTGAGGATAGGAGAATGTTACTGTTTGAGTCATTTAAAATCCTGCAGTATCATGTATATTAGTGGCAGCTCTGAGTAGCTGAGGATCTCAGACAATTTTTCACCCCCCCTTTTATCTATTGTCCTTTTATACTAGAAGATGAAAAGTTAGATATTTGCCAAAGGGAATTAAGGGAAAGATTATGATGGGCTGTCTGAGAAATAGGATTTGCCTTCCCCCCCTGCATATAAGAAGCAGCTGTTGATGTGGGTCCTTCCCTTTTCTTCTTTCTTGGGAGCAGTGAGATGATGCTGTTTGAGAAATTGTAGCAGTCATCTTGTGACTACAGGGCAAACAGCCAGCACACTGAGGCGGTCAGAGGCTGGTTCTTGATGATCCTGGTGAGAAACAGATGAACCCAGGAAGTGCCACCTCTGCATGTGGGCCTAAGTAGACAGCAAATGCTTCATTGCTGGCAGTTATTTGGTTTTCCGTTATTTGAAGTTGAATGCATCCTGATAGAGTCACATGTCGAATCATCCATTCAAGCTTTTGGAAAACATTCATCCATCTCTTATCTGATTTCACCAATCACTCTGCATTTTGTGTGTTGCCCTGAAATGAACTTCAAGAGACTCCTTAATTTTTCTTTTCCTGAGATTTTATAAACCTCTTACTCATTCTCTTGATATACTGCATATTTCTGGCACTGGTTGTGCATACTCTTACAGTGCCGATATTATCATCTTTTTGAAAATATGACTCATGCTAAATTTTTTATCATATGCTCCATCTTGTTAAGATGTAAAGTATTCTGAATTGATTTACCTGGGAGACAGGCATGGGCTACTGAGGAATTTTCTCTTTGAGAGTTTTAACAAATTCTTCACCTATAGGTCAACTTTCCTTTTCTAAACTAACATTTTTCTGGGAACTCATGAGACCTTTAATTCTGGAAATGTAAACTTCTTGGAGCAGGT
This sequence comes from Cryptotis parvus, assembly GCA_021461705.1. Lineage (NCBI taxonomy): Eukaryota > Metazoa > Chordata > Mammalia > Eulipotyphla > Soricidae > Cryptotis > Cryptotis parvus. Next base: position 61,625 of record JAJIBD010009227.1, read on the forward strand.
ATATCCAGCAACTCTCTTAATACCTTCTTGAGAAATAACCCTAGTAGCATATATTAAAAATTTTTTTTGGTTTATGGATTTTATTTTTCAGACTGATAGAATTTCATGGAATCTTAAACTTGAGCCAAAAATATCCAGTGAATATGGGATTTTTAAATCTGAAGCCAGAGCAGGCTGACTTTCTCTAAAAGTCTGGGTAGTCAATAATTAGTAATTTAGGCATCTCCGGCAATATGTGGTAGCTTGCAAAGTTTTCGTTGTTTAAATTTTTTCTAACCCTTCTAACTATAACAGCTGATCTATGTTCATGGGGCCATACAGACATAAGGAATAAATTGATCCTGTCCTTAGGCTATAGTCCACCCAATCTTGTTTTAGAGGATTAGTCTGGAATATGAGACTAAGAAGCTTCTAATACTTCAAAGACAAAAGAGAAAGAAAAGCAAAAAGCAGAAGGCAAAGCAGAGTCCAAGAAAAGTGCAAGGATTGAGGCATTTGCCTTGCATGCAGCTAGCCCCAGTTTAATCCCTGGTACTACCTGTCACCCCCTTTTGTACTGCCAGGAATCAGTCCTGAGCTTAGAGCCAGGAATAGCACCTGAACACTGTGGAGTATAATACAAGCTCTATACTTTGCCCCAAAAGGCAAAACATAACAGAATATTTAACACAAGGCAAGATATAAAAGACAAAATATTTTAGCACTCAAATACACTCCACATACACATACACACGCATGCTAATATTTAATGTTATGAGGGTAACTTTTAGTTTCAGCCTTCAAATGTAAGATCTGGAAGAACAACAGTTTCTCCCTGACAGATTTGGCAAGCACAAAGTATTATTTTTTAATTCAGATGGATTTTGCAGGCTTCATGCACTGGTTAAGTTTACATTTGGACTTGGAACTCCCCAAATGAACTGGTTTATAGGTCTTTCACAGTTGGTTATTTCCACTGAAACTAATTTTTTATTGGTGTGTGTTTCCTGAAAGTTTAATTCTCCAATGGCAGCCTTAATTTAAGTTCCAGGGAAACTCACTGTTGTCACTGATCAGTTTTAAAAGTCTAAAAGTCAGATTCACAGAAGTGGGAAGGTATGCTCACTGGGATTTCCCAAAGGAAAAAGAGTGAAGAGAACAGTGTAGTTCAGAGTATCACTGGCTCTTGTGAAAGCAAAGCTCTCTTAGCACAGAATGGGTGGATTCCCCTCTCTCCCTCTTCCCGGAAGCTCTATGTAACCTGCCGTTCGCTATGGTACTTGAAGGGGGAAATACAAGCAAGGTCATCTGACTTGGAACACATGTGCCTAAGGGAGAGATTCATTTTTATTTTTTATTAATATTTTTATTATACCACTGTGATATATACAATTACAAAGATGTTCATGTTTGGGTTTTGGTCATTCAGTGTTCCAGCACCCATCCCTCCACCAGTGCCCATTTCCCACCACCAATGTCCCCACTTCCCTCCCTCTCCCTAGCCTACCTTTATGGCAGGTTCTGTATCTCTTTTCTCTCTTTCTTTCTTTCTTTCTTTCTTTTTCTTTCTTTCTTTCTTTCTTTCTTTCTTTCTTTCTTTCTTTCTTTCTTTCTTTCTTTCTTTCTTTCTTTCTTTCTTTCTTTCTTTCTTTCTTTCTTTCTTTC